>CM076574.1:876954903-877069324 GCA_034641835.2 Pinus albicaulis | reverse complement strand
AAAGTTTATATGTCCCAGCCAGAAGGATTTGTGATAAAGGGTCAAGAACACAAAGTTTGAAAACTTGTAAAATCCTTGTATGGCCTCAAGCAAGCACCACGAGCCTGGTATGAGAAATTGACCGAGCATCTTCTGAAACTTGACTTCAAACATTTTGATCTTGATGATGCAACTTTGTTTGTTAAGAAAGTTGGAAAAGCAGTTGTATATCTTGTGGTATATGTAGATGATCTTTTGATAACAGGAAACAATGAGAGCTATATTGCATCCATGAAGAAAGAGTTGAAGAAAGGTTTTGAAATGACTGATTTGGGTCATTTTCATTACTATTTGGGTATTGAAGTAATTCAACATCCTAAATTCATATTTATTTCTCAAAAGAAGTACATTGGAGATCTCTTGAACAAATTTGGCATGGATGACTGTAAACCCTTAACCACTCCAATGGAACAAAACTTGAAGCTCACATCTATTGAAGGGAAGGAATTTGAGGATGCAACTAAGTATAGACAGCGTGTAGGAAGTCTTATCTACCTGACCACCACCAGACCTGACATTTCATTTGCTGTTGGAATCCTCTCAAGGTTCATGCAAAAACCTTGTGAAGGACATTGGTCTGCTGCAAAAAGAGTGTTAAGGTACTTGAAGGGGACTCAAGACTTTGGACTCAAATACACACAGGTAGGCGACTTCAGCTTGATCGGATAATACGATTGATTGATGGCGACAAAAAGCGGGGGTGTCTACAGTTACACCATGGTCTTGGATCAAATTTGTCTCATGGAGATCAACGCAAACGTTGATTCAGTGATTCCACGGCCAAAGCGGAGAATATGCTTAGCGGTATTTGAATCATGAAAATTGTGGCTCGGGAAAATCCTGGAGAATTTCTGAGATGAAACAAATGTTATTCCACTCCACTCATGATCGACACTTAAATAAAGTTGACGAGAACCCAGAAGTTCCATGATGAACAAAGCACATCAATACAAAGTACCATCTAATTCGACATCATATTTAGGCTTTAAAACCATCCATCTACATCATTGTTCCACAAATGAGCAAACCGCTGATATCTTCACCAAAGCACTTGGAAGAAAAAAGTTTGAAAAGTTCAGATCGATGCTTGGACTCACCAACATCCCTTCGGATTAAAGGGGGGAATGTTGACACCTAATCCTAAGGGTTGGGTGAGGATATTTAATATTGTATATTAAATTATATTAGAAAATAAGGAAGGCCAAGAGTCATTGGGAAGTGAATCAATAGCCTCACCTCCATCTATAAACATGTACATTCTTGACTAATACGATACGGTTGAGGAGTTACTCCACGGTTTGACAAATGGAATGAAGAAGAAGATAAGTGTGTTGAATGATTAGTGGTAAAGGGAGTTCTGCGAAGAATTTGAAGAGTTCTATAAGAAGTGTAGGTATCAACGATGAATACTACTCCACTATTTTACACCTCAGCAAAACGGAGTTGTAGAAAGAATGAACAGAACGTTGATGGAAAAGGCAAGAAGCATGCTCAGTGGTACCGGGTTAGGACAAGAATTCTGGGCAGAGGCAGTGGAGACTGCATGTTACTTGGTTAACAAATCACCTTCATCATCAGTGGAGGATAAGACTCCACATTATGTATGGACTGGTAAGAAACCCTCTCTTTCACATCTGAGGGTATTTAGATGTGATGCATATGTACATGTTCCAAAGGAGAAAAGGACCAAGTTGGATAACAAATCTGAAAGGTGCATCTTTATTGGGTATAAGGATGGTTTAAAGGGTTACAAGCTTTGGAACCCGGAAAAAAGGAAGGTTGTGTACAACCGAGATTTGGTGTTTAGAGAGGTGAAAGATATTGTTAAACATGAAGTCCTACCAAAGGAACCTGAGAAGATAGAGTTTGAGCTAAAGGAGGATGAATCAGAATCTACAACAGAAGAAGACTCAGAAGAGGAAGAGCCGCAAACTCCAGTTGTGAGAAGATCAGTTCGGGAAAGAAGACAACCAAAAAGGTATAGTCCATCTGATTTTTGTTCAAATTTTTCTTTAACTATAACCGATGATGATCCCAAAACTGTCAGGGAGGCACTAGATTCAGAGGATGGAAAACTCTGGAAGGAGGCCATGGTTGATGAAATGGAATCCTTGCATAAAAATGAGGCATGGAATATCATGGAGTTGCCGGCTGGAAGGAAGCCCATCAAGAGAAAATGGGTGTTTAAGAAGAAGATGAATGTAGAAGGCAAGGTGGAGAAATACAAATCTCAGTTGGTAGCAAAAGGTTATTCCCAGGTATCGGGAATTGATTTTGGTGATATTTTTTCTCCTGTTGCCAAATTTACTTCTATTAGATTACTTTTATCTATTGCTACTGCATTTGATTTTGAGGTAGATCAGATGGATGTGAAGACAACATTTCTTCACGGGGATCTGGAAGAAGAGATCTACATGAAACAACCTAAAGGATTTATGGTGAAGGGGAAGAAAGAGCTAGTATGCAGGTTAAAGAAGTCTCTGTATGGGTTAAAACAGTCACCAAGGATGTGGTACTAGAAATTTGATACCTATATACGGGGACTTGGCTTCACAAGAAGCAAGGAGGATCACTGTGTTTATTTTAAATTAATTGGTTACTATGTTATTTATATGGTCTTGTATGTGGATGATATGTTGTTGATTGGAAATGACAAAGAAATTATCCAAGATTTGAAGACCCAACTATTCTCCAAATTCGACATGAAGGATCTTGGTGCTGCAAACTATATTTTGGGCATGAAAATTAAGAGAGATCGGGCAAAGAGGAAGCTCTGGTTAAACCAGAGGAAGTATGCCGAGACTATATTGCAGAGATTCAATATGCAGGATAGTAAACCGGTAAATGTTCCTATTCCTGTAGGTGCAAAGCTATCTGTTGAATAGTGTCCCACGACACAAGAAGAAGAGGAGGATATGTCGCGTGTTCCATATGCAAGTGCAGTGGGTAGCCTGATGTATGCAATGGTCTGTACTAGACCAGACATTGCACATGCAGTGGGAGTATTAAGTAGGTTTATGTCAAACCCGGGGAAGGAGCATTGGACAACAGTGAAGCGGGTTTTCAGATATTTACGTGGCACTAGTGATTATGGCTTGTGCTACCAAGGAAGACCAGGATTAGAAAGAATGTTGGACATTCATGGTTTTGTTGATGCAGACAGATTTGGAAACTTGAAATCCCAGACCAAAAGAATATCTCTGATGGGTATGTGTTTAGCCTATTTGGAGGTGCGATCGATTGGATGAGTAAAACGATGTGGTAGCTCTTTCAATGAACAATATAGAATACATGGCGACCACTCATGCAAGCAAGGAAGCAGTTTGGTTGCAGATATTGTGTTCAAGTATGGGGTTGGTGTAGCAAGCTATAAGGATAGACTGTGATAGCCAAAGTGCAATTTTCTTGGCTAAGAACCCTGCTTATCATTCAAAGACAAAGCACATTGATGTGCAATATCACTTTGTGAGATATACGGTTGAAGCTAAAAGGGTGTTGCTGGTAAAGGTGGACACTTTGAAGAATGTTTCAGATGCATTGACAAAGTCTGTGAGCACTCAGAAGTTCTCTTGGTGTAGAGAAACAATGGGTGTTGCAAAGCTAGGCTAATGACTCAGCTCTCCTGTTGCCCCCTACGGAAAGAAAACAACAGTGGGAGAATGTTGGGTTTGTGTTATATTCTTTCCACAACTAATCACGTGAGGGGGGATAACAGGGGGGGCGATAGCCCCCCCTGTACGTTGCGCTGGGTGCAACGTATGGGGGGGTCATAGGGGGGGCGGTAGCCGCCCTGTCAGGGTCCGGGGCAGTGCCCCGAAAAAAAAAATTGGTCCTTATTTTCTGGTGGGCAAACATGCCCATGGTTTTTTGCATGGGTTTGCACATGGTTTTGGGGCATGATGGTTTTCGGCCCCTGGTATTTTGTAGATCCGGTCAAGGGAACTACGGTTATGTTCTAATCTAGGGTTAATGTATTGGGGTTTATGTATGCTTCGACATTTATATATATGTGTGTGTTGTAACACTAAAAGGAATATAATGAAAAATCAAGCTGGTCGTCCCGATTTGGGATCCAGGGGAAAATCTCTGTGTTTATATGTTTTATGTTTTATGCTCTCGCTACTGTTTATTTTCTGTCTTTAAGATTCATTTGTAGATCATTTTTGTACAGGGTTAAAACCTACAACAATATCATCTTACTTTCTTATTCAAGGTTTATGTATATAATCTCTTATGTTATCAATTGAAACCAAGGTGAACCTTTTTGTTATAGTGACCAGGTCGATACTTGGGATGGGGCTCCTAATCCAAATGGTGTGAGGTATAATTGGGACTTCACATTGGGGAGACCCCCTGTATGTTGGTGGTATCCAACACCATCAACATAAACCTAGAGTTCTAAACCATAACAATAGAATATGAAACTCCAAAAGTTGTGTGGGCCTCGAGGTGGTTAGTTGGTACATCAACTTCTTGGGTTTGTAATTTTTGCAATAAATATTCATTTGGGGTGCACACTAGATCATTGGAAAGAACTATTTAAGGAATAAAACTTTCAACTGGGGCCAGGGCATGCCATGATAACTCCTATCCAAAAATAATTATTCAGGGCCTTAAAATAAACCAAAAATTTGGGGACCTAAAAATCATAGAAAAACTACCAAGAACATAGAGAACCATTGAGACAATGGACGAGGTGGCTGGCCAGTGATATCCACCTACATCATTCCTCATCCGTTAGGAAGAAGTGGTATCCATTGCATTAATTTCCCTCATTAGATGGGGAAATTTCTACCAAAATTTCCACTTGGTGAGCCACTTTGCTTAGTGATGAAGTTGCACTGATTTGACAACTTGGTAGAATTGTATGTGTTGTTGGTAGGTATCCTTTCTCTTAGTGTCCATGATCTTATCCATTGTAGCATGTTCAATGCAACCAGGGTTGATTTCTCTACGGGTTCCAATTTCTTGGCTACCTTTGAGGATTCAAATAGAGGTGGAAAATATAGTCGAAACAATTCCACATTAAATATTGGGTTCAAGCCATGGAAAGGGGGAATACTCAATTCATAATTCATTTTCACCCATAACATTTATCTTTTTGCAAGTCCAATATCAAAGTGGTTTAAGCTTTCTATGGGGGCCCGTGAGGTACTCATTTTGTAAATGTAACCACACCTTATCTCTAACCTGAAACTTATGTGGAACCTTGTGCTGGTCATGTAGCTACTTGTACTTAGCAATGGATTTCTGAAGGATACAATGAACCTATTTTCAGAACTTTTGTATCCATTTAACAATTTTAGCTTCTCTATCTACATCAGCCTGAGCATGGGAGGATTATTTCAATGAATATGCAACGCGCATTGCTACATCAATTGAGGCCAATGGTTCGATCCCTAAGCACATATGAAAAAGATTATAACCAATAAAGTTGTGGAGGGATTTGTTATAACTATGTTGAACATATGGAAGGACTTCATCCCATGTAGGTTGATGCTTGGGTTGTACGTGCACAAGATATGCATATTCAACTTGACCATTTATATTTTTCCATCTAATTAGGGATGAAAGGTGTTTGATTTGGTCAACTTGTATCCATCAGAGACCATGAGTTGGACCAAAAGGTGTTGAGGAACCTACTATCCCTAAATAATGGTCTAAAGCAAGCCAAAATGAACCCAAACATGCTCAAAGAATAGTTTAGTATTGGATTCAGTTGTGATACTCTTCTTCCATGGTTCCAAAATGGCCATCTTAGAGAATCGGATGACAACTTCAAACACATAATCATTACCATGCTCATAGAGACTGAATCCCAGGGATTTTTTGGGGTAGGTAGATGAGTGTACAACCCCTACTTCTTGATGGCTATTTTAGAAATGGCATAGGAAACGCATGATCTGATATATCACTTGATATATTCTCGAAGCTTTGGCCAATATAAATACTTTCGAACTACTACTATTTTCTTTACATTAAAGTGCTTTATCACCCAACTATGATGTGCCTCCTAGATTCGCTTAACATGATCACTTGAAAAAAACATTGATCCAAGTGGATATTAGTGTCCACTCGACTATTCCACTTGGACCCCCAACATTGTATCTTTCAATTTCCTTAACTGTAGCACAATTTACTATTTTTGGTTGTTTTTCAGATCTTGAACTTCCAAAGCCGTTTTGAGGCCTTAAACGATGTTTTTTTTAGAAAACGAGCAAATTTTTACAGTACTAAAGGGCTTGTAGTAAAATTTGTAGTCCTTGGATAGATATTTCTAATGAGGTATCATATGTGTCAAACGGATATCATATGCCAAAGTTACGACCCCAGGAAGTTGATGTACCAATTTACCCCAATGGGGCCCACAAAATTTTGGCGCTTCATCTCCTAGGGTTAGGTTTTTGGATGCTTACGTTTTTCCATTATTTATCAATAATAAATAGGCCTATGAGCCTCATTATAACACAATTCAAAAGACATGTATCCACCACATCTCTTCTTAGAGATGAGCTACCATCGCCCGAGCTAGTTTATTTCAATTATGCATGTAACAATTTTTTGTAATTTTTTATTAATGAATTAAAGTTTTGTTTTCATTGTAGCTATGTGTTTTTGTTTATATCTATATTTCATTTTGTTCCTTTATAAATCTATATAAAATATAAAGGTCTCCCAAGTAGCATAAGAGCACATCCTCGAAGTGGAATTATGGAACTATTTTTCCTATGATTAATGTTTTGTTATGAGGCCTAAATTTTTCATCCTTAATCATCCATTTTATCAACATTTTTCCTGTAAAAATAACATGTTTCATCCATTTTTCCCTTCATATTATCTTAATTTCCTACCATATTTAGTATGATTGGATTAGTTGGAAAAAGAAAAGTATTTTTATAACATGTTAATGAATTTACATGATTTGGTGTATGTTGGTTGGATAACAAATGTTTTGCAAGTATCAACAAGGAACCCATTTTCATTTCATGTATGAAGAAAATAGGATAAAAAAATATTTTTCATAATTTACGAGATGAACTAACTTCTTATGGTGATACCCATGTTGAGGAGTTTTCTCTACAACATCGAGGCCACACCAACATACACAACCATACTATATATATTTTCTGAAGCATAAGATATCTGAAGAACCAAGACCATTGTTGTCAAACATCCATCAACAATTTTTTGTTTTAAGCTTTGTAAATTTTTACTTTTTATTATCATATTTCTTGCCAAATCAACCCTTATGTTTGTGTTTTCACTACTTCAGACCACTATGGCCATGAGGCCTAGAAGTAGGTTAAAGAAGGGCAACTCAAGAAATATGTTAAAACAAATTTTTCTTGATAGATTTTAATTTTTGGACACCTATTTGTTGTAACTAAAAACTGGTTGTGATGCAGGAGCATTAGATTCGAAAAATACTTTGTATTTTATCAAACATAGGGGGTCTTATGTTTGTGAGAAAATATTAAATTTATGTAAATATTAATAGGCTTTTTGAGTGATTAAATGATATTTTTAATTAATTATTGTGAGGATTTGTTAATTTTCCCAAACAATTTGGAGAACATGAGAGAAATTAGATTTGAGATATCTAAGAATTAATTATGAAGCCTAAGATAGATTTAGTTTCAAGATTTTAGGGATAAATCTAGATTGTAGGATTTGTTGAGATATTTGAGGACTTGTTGAGTTATTAAAGGGATGTGAACCTAAATTGGTTCAATTAAAATTTGTATAAATTAATAAGCCTCAAAGGAAAAATAGATCAGGAGAGAATAGGAGTTGAAGAGGATAGACAGAGTTTTGTTTGTCATATGAGCATTGTTGGATTCGATTCTGTATGAATATGCTTGATTTTAATAGACTTTGAGATGTGGCTCTGCACATGGTTGAAGGGATCGATATTACTAATATCGATATTGCAGTTGTTAATTGGAATGGTAAATCCGTGTGAAATAAATGAGAGACTACATGTGTTGGGTGAATCGAGTTTTAATGTCGGTCTGTGGGTTTGATTGGCATCGTTGAATAAAATGGAATTCTACATATTTGGAAAGCACCGACTTTAAGTAATGTCGATTTATGCTTTGAAGTAAATTAAAAACGAAGTTTTTAAATGAGACCATGGTAGAACTTGTTTCTCATTTTGCAGGATTGAATGTTCGATGGGAAAGTAAGATCGATTCCCATTTCACATTTTTTATCAGCATTATAAATATGGTTTGAAGAGCCAAATTCTAGCTTGGAATTGGAATCTCAAGAATGCAGAAGGAGCGATGTTACAATCGCATGGAGGAGTCTGCTAAATGAAGTGGCTTTAGGAATCGATCTGTAGTGTTGAGGGGGTGCGTAGTGAGGTTTGGAAGCAGATTTATAAAAGCGTTGAAGGAACGGAACAACAGAATCCTGAGATGAAGAGCATTAAATGCCAAGCAAGAACTGAACTATGATGCGTTGGATGTGAATGCCGCAGTTCACGCGTGGAAAAATCACAATTGAGCTGTGAAGCAAAAAACAAATCGAAATGATAATTAATGGGCCAGATGCATAATTAATGTGATGTTCTAGTAAATCATGGTTGAATGTTATTTTGTTGGTATTCGACTTTTAAATAAAATCTGAGTTTATGTGAATTGCCACAACGAAATATCGTGCGCAGGGGCATTGGCATTAAGTCGACGTTGAAGTGAATGCATTGAAACCAGCATTATCAAAGTCCGAATTGAGGAGTTGAGTCCATAACTGTTAAAACAGTCAAGTGTTTTTAGAGGATGGAACCCGTGGTTGCGCACTACTAAAAAAAAAAACCGTAAGCAGTATTGCAAAGAATGTCCATCGTTTAAAGGAAGGTAAGTTACTTGCATAGGCAAATGTTGTTGGCATTTGATTTTAATCAAAGTCTGGCTTTTTGAATTGCCATAGCGAAAGTCGATGTGTGGATGCGTTGATCAAACTTGGTAGAATTAAAAGGCAAGGGTGCATATGTATAGAACCAAAGTCGATTATTAATGTCAATTATAAATCTTTGACATTTGGGTTTATAAAGTTGGAGTTTTAAAACCAATGAGTTTTAATTAGATTCTTTTATAAGACTTTTGAAAAGGTTTTCATTTAAGGAACAACCTTGAGTATGAGAATGCTTTGGTTTTATAGAAGAGTCTATATACATGATGATGAGTGGGTTTTAACCATAGATTTGAAGTTTGTTATATCACCATGAGAATGGTTTCATAACCATAAAGTGATAATTGAAGGAGAAAGCTTCCGCTTATGAAATGGCTTATTAATCATAGTAAAATGATTTTGTTATGCAATGGTATTATAACCATAATGAGGGATTTAAAAAGGAGCTTCTGCATGTAGAAAAATGTTGAGAGTGCCCAGACTTAAAGTTTTAGTTGGGTATAAATATGAAGATGCATTTTATATGCACGAGAGTGGTGAGAATGTGGGTTTGGAAGGGGTTCCCTGCATCAAGTGGTATCAGAGCTGGAATAGCTCTGTGTGAAGATTAAAGTTTTTAAATTGAATTAATTGCATGTGATAAAACAGATCAGATTTTAGCGTAAAAGTTTGCCAACATGGGAATGCGATCTTTGATTGAAAAGTGAAGCAAGATAAACCGGATCTTGAAGGTGAGTTGACAATGATATTCTTTCACAAAAGTTTTTGAAAATTTGTTTGTGTGAAATTGATTACGACAGTTGAAAGTAAGCAGAGAAGAAGCGAGATCAAAATGCTGAAGTAGTGATGAAGGAGTCCATCAAGGGATTCTAAGAGATAGTGGTAGAACCTGAAGATTCAACATAGGTTGAATAAATTTGCAGATGAGTGAATCCTGAAGGAGCAGTGAATAAATGCTCAAAAGGTTAAAATCGGTGAGGCATTGATTACAAAAGACGAGATCCAGAGGAAGAAGAAGTTGGTAAGATGAAAGTATGAGAAGAGCTTCTTTATTCTGAGCTTAGTGCAACTCGCCATTGAAAAATCGCGAATGATATGGCCTAAAGTCATAAACTTGTGAGAGGAGAGTTGAAAGAGGCCACAATGAAGAAGGAAGAGAAAATGCAAAGAAAATGGCATATAGGCGATTGGTGATGAAAAGTATGAGAGAGAGAAAGCTGAGATAACAGTTCATCTTGAGTTATTGATGAAATTGTTACAGGAAAATACGAAAAACCAGAGACATGGTTGGACCATGAGGAAGACAATGCAATGGCAGAGACTACAAGTAAGGAGGGATCAACATGTAAACATGCAGTTAACAGAAGAGCTGAGGACGCTCGAGCAGATGATAAGTATACAATTGAGACGTGAAGAACTCAGAGCAGCTGAGTTGAAAGTGGAGGTTTCCATTGGTGAAACAGAAGAGGAGATCATTGATGATTTCTTGAACTATTGGGTAGATCCAGATCAGCTGGATAATGTAAAACCGTGTATTTTTGTAGCTGACAATTTTGATGTGATTACAGGTTTTACAGAGGAGGATGTGAAATCTTTTGAAGCTGTCACAAGTATGGAAAAGAATCTTTCAGGAGATAAATACTCTGAAGAAGAAAGAAGAGTTGCGTTTGTACTTGAAGTTGTTACAGTACAAGAGGAAGTTCTTGTGACTGAAGAAGAGGATCAACTTGAAGAGCTGGTATATAAACCAACAGTTGAGACTGTTGAACTTTGTGATTTTCAAACTAAAATTTTGTGTGTGAATGCAGGGACTGTAAGTGATGGTGAAATGCTTCAGCAATGCCACAGATAAATTGCATTGTTGGAATATTTATTAGAACTTTTAGAGTATGATAGGGAGATTGCAGCAGGAGGTAAATTTCATTATAGTGAACGAGAGCAGGAAAACATCATGGAGATAGATGATGTGAAAGGAAGACTAGTTGATAGTCGTGGGAATTCTTCAGAGAATTCTTTGGGAAGAGAGAATCAGCATATTGATGTGCTGATAGTGGAGGAAAATTCAGGACAACATACTGAAGTGCTGGCAAAGGAAAGTAAGGCACTGAGGCCTTATGATTTTTATTTTGACAATTGTTTTGTAAATGCAGGTATTGTTGCAAGTGTTGGAGGACATTTGACTCAGTTGCGTAGTCAAATGAAGGAAGAAGAAGAAGAAAATCATATGGAAATTTCTAATCCATGGGAAGAGGACGTTATGTTGCTGGAAATAATGCTGAATGATCAGAATTCAGTGTAGGAAAATTCTCGATTTCAGAATTGGGAATTGCAGATACAAAGAGATGAAGACTGTAGGAGAGAATACACAATGTACTAGTCCAATAAATTGCTGATAGGAGAAGGCAGAGAAGAAGATTTCAATTACAGAAAACAAGAGGGTATGGATGATTGGGTGGCAGTAAGAACAGAAGCAAGCATAGAAGCAAGGGCTCAGCAAGCCAGAGCTCAGCAGGCAGCAAGAAATCAGCAATCTAGAGATTTATTGGACAAATAAATTGAATTAATCAGAAGAATCATGATGAAAGTATCTCAGAGGAAGACATCAGCGAGAAATAAAAGCAGCAGCAACAAAATGAAGACAGACACAGATTGTGAAAGTGCAGCTAGTGGAGCTAGGAAACATAAAATATGGAGACCTGGAGAAAAGCAGCAAACAACAGAAATTGATGATAACTTGCAGAACAAAGTGTGGGATCCAAGCGGACAAAGATTTAAAACACATGATTAGGAAATCATGATCATTTTCAACCTTGGGAGTCTGATGCAAGAGCATTAGATTCGAAAAATACTTTTTATTTTATCAAACATAGGGGGTCTTATGTTTGTGAGAAAATATTAAATTTATGTAAATATTAATAGGCTTTTTGAGTGATTAAATGATATTTTTAATTAATTATTGTGAGGATTTGTTAATGTTCCCAAACAATTTGGAGAACATGAGAGAAATTAGATTTGAGATATCTAAGAATTAATTATGAAGCCTAAGATAGATTTAGTTTCAAGATTTTAGGGATAAATCTAGATTGTAGGATTTGTTGAGATATTTGAGGACTTATTGAGTTATTAAAGGGATGTGAACCTAAATTGGTTCAATTAAAATTTGTATAAATTAATAAGCCTCAAAGGCAAAATAGATCAGAAGAGAATAGGAGTTGAAGAGGACAGACAGAGTTTTGTTTGTCAAGCCTTCGGGCAATTGTAAGAAGGGCCAATGATTTGAAAATCAGGCCATGAACAAGAGGTTCTTTGTAATTGTTTGCATATGTGTGTGTGTGTGTGTGTGTGTGTGTGTGTGTGTGGAAATTGACTTTTGAGTCATATGAGCATTGTTGAATTCAATTCTGTATGAATATGCTTGATTTTAATAGACTTTGAGATGTGGCTCTGCACATGGTTGAAGGGATCGATATTACTAATATCGATATTGCAGTTGTTAATTGGAATGGTAAATCTGTGTGAAATAAATGAGAGACTACGTGTGTTGGGTGAATCAAGTTTTAATGTTAGTCTGTGGGTTTGATTGGCATCGTTGAATAAAATGGAATTCTGCATATTTGGGAAGCACCGACTTTAAGTAATGTCAATTTATGCTTTGAAGTAAATTAAAAACGAAGTTTTTAAATGAGACCATGGTAGAACTTGTTTCTCATTTTGCAGGATTGAATGGTCGATGGGAAAGTAAGATTGATTCCCATTTCACATTGTTGACCAGCATTATAAATCTGGTTTGAAGAGCCAAATTCTGGCTTGGAATTGGAATCTCAAGAATGTAGAAGGAGCGATGTTACAATCGCATGGAGGATTCTGCTAAATGAAGCGCCTTTAGGAATCGATCTGCAGTGTTGTGGGGGTGCATAGTGAGGTTTGGAAGCGGATTTATAAAAGCGTTGAAGGAACGGAACAACAGAATCCTGAGATGAAGAGCGTTAAACGCCGAGCAAGCACTGAACTATGATGCGTTGGATGTGAATGCCGGAGTTCACGCATGGAAAAATCGCAATGGAGCTGTGAAGCAAACAACAAATCGAAATGATAATTAATGGGCCAGATGCATAATTAATGTGATGTGCTGGTAAATTATGGTTGAATGTTATTTTGTTGGTATTCGGCTTTTAAATAAAATATGGTTTTATGTGAATTGCCACAGCGAAAGATCGTGCGCAGGGGCATTGGCATTAAGTTGACGTTGAAGCGAATGCATTGAAACCAGCATTATCAAAGTCCGAATTGAGGATTTGAGTCGAGAACTATTAAAACATTCAGGTGGTTTTAGAGGATGGAACCCATGGTTGCACACTACTAAAAAAAAAAAATTGTAAGCAGTATTGCAAAGAATGTCCATCGTTTGAAGGAAGGTAAGTTACTTGCGTAGGCAAATGTTGTTGGCATTTGATTTTAATCAAAGTCTGGCTTTTTGAATTGCCATAGCGAAATTTGATGTGTGGATGCGTTGATCAAACTTGGTAGAATTAAAAGGCAAGGGTGCATATGTATAGAACCAAAGTCGATTATTAATGTCAATTATAAATCTTTGACATTTGGGTTTATAAAGTTGGAGTTTTAAAACCAATGAGTTTTAATTAGAGTCTTTTATAAGACTTTTGAAAAGGTTTTCATTTAAGGAAAAACCTTGAGTATGAGAATGATTTGGTTTTATAGAAGAGTCTATGTACGTGATGATGAGTGGGTTTTAACCATAGATTTGAAGTTTGTTATATCACCATGAGAATGGTTTCATAACCATAAAGTGATAATTGAAGGAGAAAGCTTTCGCTTATGAAATGGATTATTAATCATAGTAAAATGATTTTGTTATGCAATGGTCTTATAACCATAATGAGGGATTTAAAAAGGAGCTTCCGCATGTAGAAAAATGTTGAGATTGCCCAGACTTAAAGTTTTAGTTGGGTATAAATATGAAGATGCATTTTATATGCATGAGAGAGTTGAAAATGTGGGTAAAATCAGGGTTTTCCTGCATCAAATTTTCTTTGAAAAGAGGTTTTAAGTTAAAATACTCGGCTAATTATTACCCACAAGGAAATGGATTATCTGAATCTACAAATAAAAACCTTATCAGAATCATCAAAAGAACTGTAGAGAAAAATCATAAGAATTGGCACAAAGCTTTATTGTTTTCTCTCTAGGCGGATAGAATCACCAAAAAAGCTTCAATAGGTACTTCACCATTTGTATTAGTTTATGGTAAAGAAGAAATTATACCCTCAAACGTAACAATACCATCATTTTCTTTAGTACAATTCATTGATGAAAATGCTTCTTCCTCTCTTCAATTTAGGCAAGATCAAATCCTTAAGTTAGAAGATGAAAGAGAAAAAGCTAAACAAACTCATATCCATCATCAACAAATAATAAATACCTCATTTGATTTAACATTTGCTAGTTCAAGAGATTTTCAAATTGGTGATTTGGTATTAAAATGGGACAAAGCTCATGAAGAAAAGGGTAAACACACAAAGTTTCAAAAACTCTGGCTAGGACCATTTCAAATAATTGAAAAAATTGGCTCATCAACATTTCTGTTATAGGATTTATCAGGTAAGAAAGATTCTTTACCTATTAATGGGCAAGTTTTGAAAAAAATATTTCTCATAGAAGGTAACCCTTCTATCTTTGTACATTAATTTTTTTTTTTTTTTTTTTGCTTTCATATAGAAATAAAATTTGTTTAGTACTGACAATTGAACTTTCAAAATAAGTCTTAGATAATTCCTTTTTGCACCTTATTTTTCCACTTGTTAAAAATAGAACTGTTAAAGAAAGAAAATCGAAAGATTTAGGAAAAAAATATATTAATTTTATCTTTCTAGAAAAATGAAATTCCAATAAAACACTTATTTTGTTTGAAGAACTCTCTTTTTTATCTAGTATGAAGATTCTTTTGACAGTCATGAAAAGAAAATTATATTATAGTAAGAAATCTTTTTCAGAAAAAGAAATCTAACAAATCGACATTATCATATAGCATCTTAAAAAGAAATATGATTCATCCCATCCGGTAAATCTTATAATTTTCAAAAGAAAATAAAAAGAAAAATTTTGGAGAAAACTTAAAAGATAATAAGTCTCATCACGAGCTTGTTTACCATGTTCATAAAGAAATAGTTGAATTGACATTACTAATACTATCTACCAAAACAGTGTAATGACTTGAGATTATATCATAAAGACAAGGGGTCTCATCAAGAGCCAGATTGATCAATTTAATTACTATTTGTGAATGGCATTGTCACTATTTGGTTACCAAGCCAAGACAATGGCTTTTAAGTAGATAAAAGATATAAAAAAAGAAAAATGTATAATTTACTTATGAAAATGATGAGAAATACTGGATGGAAAAATGGATCATAGCTGGTTAAAAGGTAACCCTGCCAAAAGCTTAAAATTGCCTATTGGAACAGAGGCTCTATCTATGATAAAAGAGTAAAATTATAAAAAGCTTTATCTATAAAGATTATTTGCTATTTATTTTTAACTAAGTAAAGACTGACATTGATTTTTATACTTATATCTTTATAGAGGAATTCTCTTGAATAAGTGAATAAATGAAATTTTCGTTATTTGAAAAAAGATATTATTTATTTGAAATTTCATTTCTTTAACTATTTTATTTTTATATAAAAGGATTTAATATTTTCAAAAAAAAATTTATCAGAGACATTTGGTTCGTCCAAGTGAATCGCCAATTGTTGTGCTATACAACAACCCCCATTTATTTTTCATAAATAGGGACCCTTTAGAAATAAATAGGAAAATCCGTTTTAAATTTAAAAAAAAAAAACACTTAGAAAATAAATTTTCTTCCTAAAGCGCACCGTTGATCACATATTTTATCCTTCAAAAAGAATCCTAAATCATAAAATCTGCGAATTGCGAAATGCGCTCTTTAAAAAGCTTTTCCAAAGAAATAAAAAAATTTACTTTCATTTTTTCGCATCTCACTTGATTTAGTTAAGACTTAAAGAAACAAAGTAATATAAGTTGCGACAGCTGCGGACCCGATGAAGCAAATAAACTGAAAAATATAAATCCTTTTTCACTATTGCATCCACTTTAAGCTTTAGCAAATCACATCGCGTGTGAATTATAATATAGACTTAAACGTACCTTTTAAATCTTGTGATCTGCGATTTGCGCAGATCACATTTCGCAACATTTATGACACAATCACAAAATATTATAAGGAATCATTACGATTTGAGAATTTAATAATATCAACGTGTGAAAAGCAACTTATGTCATATCAAATTGAATTTAAGATCTTAACGGCTTTAAAAGATTGATAAGTATTGTGTGCGAAGTCATGTGAAGCCATGTCAAGCATTAAATTTTGAAATCATAAGGAATTATGAAGAGAAGATTCATAAGATTGACAGTTTTTCACGTGAGTTTGAAATAAATCTGTGATATATCTTTGTAATGCTCGTTATATGATATATTTCACTTTTCTCTCAGGAAATCAATTATCGAGTTAAGAAAGTAAGAGATGAGTAAAAAGGGTAAAGAGGTGTCTCAAGCATCATCTTCAGAGGATATAGATATACCTTCGTTATTTTCAGACACTGTCTGTAACAAGGATTGTGCTATTTCTTCATGGGAAGCTATGTACAAACTTTTTGAGGATGAGGGACCAAAGGTGATAACAAAAATATCTGCAACAGGTACTGATTCCACCTCTGATGCAACCCTTTTTGACGTTGCATGCTCATTTATTCACAAAATAGCTGTGAGACCGAACATTATGCCTTACATGAATATGATTAAGTGGGTAGTTGAGAACTTAAATATTGAAGATAGAGTTTTCAAGAATTCCAGAGGAGAGATTATGGGCTCTTTCAAAGTTGAAGATTTGACAGCCATGTATCATCTACCAGCTCCGCAACAGAAGTATGATAATAGATATGTGCAAATGTTCAGAGCTAAACATCCAGATCTTATCAAAGTCATCCATCAATGGAAAGACAATGAAGGGAAATTGAAGTAGTACAAATCTGGTACTTACCCCATTACACCAATCCCTTATCCTTATTTCTATGTTGTTGGTATTTTGTGTAGGCTATTTTCCAAACTTGATAGTACTAGGTTCGCTAGAGATTGGGTTCCCTTAATTAACACAATCGTCAATTCATCCATTTTGAATTGGGAAGAAATTTTATCCAATTATTTAGCCAAACATATTGCCGAATATAGGAATAAAAGGAGTGCTTCATCCCAAGAAAATTCACCCTTTTACATGTCTACTTATGTTATGGATTCCATCTGTTTCACTTCTACATTTCCAATCATGGGTTGGAATTGGACCATTAAAAACCCTACCCCAATTCACATATACCATGAAGAACTCTAGGACTCTAAATTCCACCTACATTTCTACAAAGTCTATTATAGAGTCATGTTTCCTATGTATCAAATTATTTTCAATGAAAATATCCCTAGGGCTTCCAAATAAGTCAATAAAAGATATTGTTCCTACAGCTAGATGGTCTGTTGAAGAGAAATTCACATATGTTCGAGTATTTGGAAGTTATGCTCTTCCACATGTTTTGCCATGCTATGTTCCAGATAGATTGTTTGGGAGAGAGATAGCTTATCAGCTCATCAATGGTATCACAAAACAATTAAAAGATGATAAAAAGGCTATTTGGCCTTATTTACCTCTACAGTGCAGCACCTTCGCTTTGGCTAATATCGACCATACATACAAAGAAGTTCATAATATTCATATGTTAAATCTAGCATTCATTCTCGGGAGACTATATGAACCCAACGATGTAATTAAAAATTACATGATAAAGCTCAAAACAAAGCCTTTCATAAAGGAAGAAGATAAGTTTGATGACTTCTTCCAAGGAGTCGAAGATTTTTCTGATATTGTTAAAAGGGTTTCTAGTCAATCAAGTCAAGAAGAGACTGAAGCCTTTCAGGTATATAGAAATGAGAGATTGAAAAATGTCCCTTTGAATTTGTTAGTTATTGAAGAAGAAAAACATACTCCAAGTGTCAGTCTCGATGAAGAAATGAAAGATAGCTCTGAAAATGAATCCGGTCAGTCTCAACAACACTCTGACAAGTCAAATCAATCTGAGGATGAATCTCAATCTACAAAAGCAAATTAAGAAATCGACCAAATTCTTCAAGAAATAGAGTTGCAATAGAAAACAAAGAACAATGGCACTAAATCAAATTCAGAGGAAGTTAAAAAGGATTAGAGCACGGTAGATCAGTATAAATCATCTCAAGGTAAAGACCTGGTGAATGAATGGGAACAATTTTCCCAAGCACTAAAGACTCCTAAAGAAAAGGTCAATACTGACCAAGCAACAAGTTTTCAAACGTCAGAGCCTTCTTAGAAAATAGTTGAAACTGTCAACCCTCTACATAGAATCCCAGCAACACAGAGCAAAGAAATCATTCCGGCTTACTCTACAGATCAAATCATCCTACATACTGAAGACATTCCATCATTGGATATTTTCTACAGTCCCAGCCACAGAGCTGTGGTTAAAAGGAATAAGAGAAAAAGAAATGATGAGACAACTCCTAAAACGACAGATGAATCAGTTGATGTCCTTTGGAAGGATTCATTAGAGGATCCAACTGATCATCTAAATAAATTGTCACAATATGTAGGAGCTTATGCCACAGCCACTGTAGATAAGGCAACTGAAGTTAGAACCTTGTTGAAACAAAAGAATCCAGAAAACATGAATTAGAATAGATGTTAGATGCAGAGAAAGTCAAGACTACTGAACAAATCAAAGAAATTTCAGCACAATTCCATAAAGATATTGAAAATATTAAGTTAGAACATCACGCAGAGCTTAAAGAGAAACAGGAACAGTTGGAAAAAGCCATGGCAGAGTTACAGAATCAATCACGATAAGAAAAGTTCATTTAAGAAGCACTTGAGAGAAATGCTTTGATAAAGAAACAACAAAAAATATTTTGTTATCAAGCTGCTACGGTTGATTCCTATTGTGATTCCAAGAAAATAATGATTTAGCAAATTTCAATCCAAAAACTAGAATGTGACAAACTTCAAAAGAAAATTGAAGAACACATTCAGTGGCAAGACTCAGATATGGGAAATCAAGCTAATCTACCACAAACAGATAAGCTTCAAAAAGAATTATTATTTACAGAATGGGAAGCACAGATCATCCGAGTATAAAAAGCAGCGACCAAGACATCCAACAAATCAAGTGAGGTTATACAACTCTTATGTGACCAATTGTTTAAAACAAGACTTCTTGAAGAAAGCACGTCTGATGTGTTTTCAATAACAAAAGAAGTAGAATTAAAATGAACACAGAGATCAGAACAACAGGAAGAAATAATCAAGAAAGTCAATAATTTTGATCAAGAGAATTATTGGAATTTTATGATCAAACCTTATCATCAGCAACAAACTCTTCTATTTCTCATAGAATTAGCCAAAAATTCTCAGTGGACAATCTCAAATGCTGTCTTCAAGGACCAAATTCGATCACGAATATCTTAGCCAACTCAGCTCAATACAATGCTAGATATCTGCCAACTTCATGATCACACAGAAATGCATGACCAATAAAGTTAGGATTATCAGTTCTAAATTCCTAGATTATTCTTCAAGTTAAGTTTTAGAGAAAGGTTGTTTGAAACCTCCTCTACATTTTTGTAAATCATTTAATTAGTTTGTAGTTAGTTTTAGTATTTAAACCCTTCTCATGCATTTAGAGAAGGGTCGAAGATTTTGTTAAGAACATTTGCAAAGAATTCTTATTTCTAAGTAAAGTTTGTGGATTCCTTGATGAAGTAATGGAACACGACCTTTTTCAGTTATAAATATCATTTTGTTGAATCACTGTTGATGCACTTCTGTATTCTTTGTACGACTCTTTGATTGAAGAATTGGATACAGCCTATTATCATTGATCCGATGAGCAGAAGTAATACACATCTGGTACTATTATCATGTATGTTATTTTTGTTTCTGAATGTTAGTGATGAACTCAGCTTTCATGAATCATATATAGAATTAATTATTTATGTCTGAAACATCTGTTGCACTATTGTATGGTATAAAGATACAAATTAGTTGTATTATATATGGTCATCAGATAAATGCGATATATCTTTCATTTTCTTTTGATTAACTATTTTTTCAAGAGAATCATCTTACACAGTAATAATTCTATTAAATCTGTGATGATTTCATCATCACAGATTGACTAGATATCTCTTTAGATCGCATTAAATTATTATCCCCGGGTTAGATTAAATTTAATTCAAAGTTTTGCATTTAGAAATAAATTTATCTTAGTTTGTAGTAATTCATCATTGCAAAATGTTTTGAAAAGAAATCCTGCAAATTATTTTAAAAAACCCAAATATGGGAAACTGGTCCCATCACACCCAGTCAGAGCCACTACCCCAAATGGAAAAGGAACTTCTTTAAGGTCCAGACCGGGTGGTTATCCCCCTTTGTTGTTGCCACGGATTTCTGAGGCCTCAACACACTGCAAAGGAGGAAGAAGGCACCATGGCCAACTCTTCCATTTTAGGTAGTATTATACAAGATTAAGAATCTCAAGGTTTCATATGTCGAAAGGAAAGCCATAGTAAAATTCGAGTTTGACACAAATAGTTACAATCTATATGAATCTCCGAGGGGAATTTTCAAAGACTATTGTGCGAGCATATAATTCAACAGGGTCAACGAGATATATCACCGGACAGAGGAGGAACCATGGAAGAACTAATATAACTCCTCCTGATCTCATGGTCCGATCAGTATGACTGAGCCTTCTCAAGTTTTTCCATAGGCGGCAACAGTTCCAGAAGAAGTAACATCAACAGGCACTGGTCTGGTGCATGAAAAAGGATACAGGAAGGTAGCTGATAATAAATAAGATGAAGAAATTTGGAAAATGAAATAAGATCCTCTCATTAATAAAGTAGCTTTGGAAATCGAAGTAAAAAGTGGACAAAGGCAGCAAAGAGAAGAGCAAAGAAACAAAGAGAAGAAATCCTGAGAAGTAGAGTAGAGAGCACAAAGAGCAGAGCAAGATTTGACGGAAGAATGAGAACTGCGAAGAAGAGAACAAGAGGAGAGATAGAAGGAAAAAGAGGAAGAAAGGCAAGGTGCCACAGTAGAAGAGATCTCACATATATAGGTTGAAGAATAAGTACAGGATCAACCGACAACAAACGGAGTGAGTGAATAGGTGTAGGAACATTAGTTTTCTCAAGAGCTTGAAATATTTCTTGAACTCACGGACATGGAAATGTGACTAGAGCCACTAAATTAAGATGTGGACTTGATGCATATTGCTCGTCAGGCCACAATTTTGACTCCACCACCTTTAGTCAGAGAGCAAGCCCCGAGTGAGGAAGGGAACATTGTTCCCCTCAATGATGATCCAATCGTGGATGTCTACAATCTATCATTTGATGAGTTGTAGAAGAATATTGTACAAATGTGAAGAAAAAAATTACTCGATGATCATGCATCGCCCGTGTTCATGAGAAAAATGGTAATCGTGGCAGACACCAGCAGGAATCCAAATTTCATTACCAACACCAGCTGGGACTTCGTAGGAGAAGCAAGATCTAACACCCAGTGCTTCGTGGCCAAGAACAAGAAGTTGGCATAATACATACAGACACTCTGGCAAGGTAATAAACAACTCTGTGTAACAGTGCAAAACACATCTTCCACACAGGTCTATTGTTAGGATATAAGAGAAACGATACTTGCTGAAGTATCCACACTTGGAGACAGTATGCAGGATCCTTATGAGGAGTTGATAACCGTACATAATATAGTTTTCCACTTGAATGACTTGGTACGAAAAAGTAGAAAGCTTTTTAGGATTCTTAAGAATATACAAATTTCCACAATCGTCATTCATGAGAGGACAATGTGATACAAGGCCACATTGATTCCAATAATAAAGAAGATGAAGCTGCATGAAGAGTTGAAGAAATCTATAGTTCAGATGCTAATCTAGAACAACAAGAAAATCACCTCATTCATCGGAATAATTCAGGCCACATATGTACAGATATACAACAGTTTGGATTTCATGGTGAGAACCCATTAGATCCCATCAATTGGTACACTCACCAACACTAAACACAAACAACAAGTCTGGCAAGAGATTGATCCATTAGAGAACTTTCAAGGTCTAAAATGGGCCTCCTAAGAAAAACGTACAACCAAAATAAAATTTATAAGAACCAATAGGATTCAAGATAATGATGTCAACCATGGGGGATGATTCACCATTTTTGGGGTAAAAAAATAAAATGATTAAAAAAATAATAAAATAATAAATCTACATTTTCAACTTATCCCCCTAAGGTTTTACTCAAATTTCAAGCCAGAGTAATCATTGGAAGCAAAATTTAATTCCTCATCCAAGGAGGGCCCATGTTTCATACTTTTGATAGACCCTGCTACATGAAAACTGAGAAATACATGAAAAAATGTGATTGCAATAACATTTTTCATGTATTTCTAATTTTTCATGTAGCAGGGTCCATCAAAAGTATGCAACATGGGTACTCCTTGGATGAGGAATCAAATTCTACATCCAAAAAGTGTTCCTACATGAAATTGGAGTAAAACCATAAGGATATAAGTTGAAAATGTGAGTTGAAAAAGTAGTTTTTTCTTTTTTCCCTCTAAAATTTGATGATGTAATCTAATCTTATTTTATTTTCACTATTATTTTATAATTTCCTTAGGAGGCCCATTTTAGACCTGAAAATTCCCATAATGAGTAGCTGAAGTAGCTAGAGCAGATAGTCACCCAGGGAAATATGGAGATCAACAGATAGAATTTACATACCTACATTGGTGGCCCAGTTTAGATAAACCATAATGTTGCACCTGATTGAAGAAGAAGTGAAGATCAGTTCCAAGAAATTGTACCTAGATGCATTGGAGGCAAGAGTTTGCTTCGAGCTTGACACTATCTCATAGTTTGGTGAGACCATTGCACAATACCAAGATTGGAATGAGTATGTTATTAAGGGACACCAAGTCCAAGATGGTCGACTTGATTTCACCCGAACTCGAACATCATAGTGTTTTTTCTTGTTAGGATGTCAAGTTGTCTCTACCCTATTCTGTCTTATATGGGTACGAGTGGAAATTGTAATAATATTTGTAATAATTAAGTGATTGAAATTCCATGTGTCCATCATCGAATGTGAAGAGTCATGTGTAATGTGAGGATCCATGAGGTGAGTCTAAGGGTGACAAATGGGGCATGCCAAGAGTCACTCCCCTTTGGTTAAAACTACATACTCGTAACTCTTGTAACATACTTTTTGGAGTCAAGCTTTTGGCTAGACTTAGGATTAGAGAAGGCTTGGGAGTTTTGTGTCAGCCTTGGCTTCTCCATAGCATAGATGGAGTATACTTCTTTGGGAGGAGCAGGTGTTGCTGACTTCATGTTCCACTATTGGGGAAAGTGGTTGATCATGTTGTATGTATGAATGAAACTTTCACTTATAATAAAATCAGAGCCGACATATCTTCAGGGACATATTTTAAATGTAGTTGGACTATTCTGGTTATGTTTGTGATATATGTTTTTTAACTTACGCATATGCTTATGAACTATTTTTTTTGCATTTGTACGAATCTTTTTGACTATGTGCTCATGTTTTAATTCACCACCTTTAACTCGTGGACTATTCTGCTTGTTAGTTTGTGTGATGTATTTTTAGCTCGTGTGTTCCTTTCAAGCTACGTACTATTACCAACTTCCAAGGAGCTCACTTTATTCCCCCATTTTTTGTTAGAACCACTCATGCTTCATATTGAATTTCTGCAAGGTCACACACTTGTTTTAACCAAAGACACCATAAAACACTCTATACGTTTTTTTATCCATGGAATATCATTAAACACCCCACTGTTGGGACACCTACTCCAAACGGTGTGAGGACTAGTTGGGACTTCATATTGGGGAGATCTCTCGAATGTTGGCGGGTCCAACACCGTCAATATTTATGGTGCTAGAAAGAGGGCCATATGAAAAGTTGAGCGTTTGAAGTCTATTTTGAATTTCCGCACTCATTTTTATGACTTCTTCCCAAATCATACACCCGGCATGTTTTTATTGAAAACCAAATTTTCAAGTGCTGGTGGATATTATTGATGACTTGTCACATCTTACATTTAATGGTGAAGGTGAAACAACCATCCTTTAGCATAAATATCATTTTATTCAATTTTTCATAGAGCGCGACATCCCCCTTAAGGGTGTTGGTTATTGGTTGTTCTTTCTCATGTTCGAAGGGCACATAAGGAAATGGTGTTACACATTGACCGATGCCTCTATCGACTCTTTTGAACATCTTGTCACAAATCTGTTTTGTGATTGTGAAAACTTTGATCATAAAATTCCATGCAAAATAATTTTAAAATTGTGAAAATCACTTGATGAATCGCTAGATCATTTCTTAATCATTTTTTTCATATCTATTTTGAATTTATAGAAGATGAAGTTGACTGTGATTTCTTAACTGGGATATTTATATATATTTTTCAGATTTCACTTACTCCACACAAGTTATAATTTCTTAAATCACACCCATATAACCTCGCCCATAAAGCCTCTAAATAAGCAATGGACAGAGGTGTTGTTGCAAGAAACTTCTCATCTTATTTTCATCTAACAACTTTAATATAGCAGGATGTGGTGGGAAATATTTGGAAGTCATTTGTTTAAGAACGATGATCTCCTCCCACCCCACATACTCAAGATCCCTGCACAATTTTGGACTACAAGCCCGATGAGTGTGATGAAGTCTTTTCTCCTCATCCTCCTCCCTTCGATCCCTCTGATCCTAAGAGTTGTGAGTTTTTTTTGTTACTCTATTTCGAATCCTTCCTTCGATGTTCATGATCATGTGTCAGAGCCCATTATAGAACAAGAATCTTCAATGAATGCCCTGAATCTCTTCCTTCTGCAACTCTTCTACATTTTCCTAACACTATCCTCTATTATCTCATTTTGGTTAAATCATGTGAAATTTAAGTTTATGATAATATTAATACTTCTAGTAATTCACAGAATTCGTGGAATGCGAGTTTTCATTTAAATGTAAAGAGGATGAATCTTCTGTCACTGATCTTCCCAAACTCTCATCATACCGTTTTGGAAACCGAAAGGCTGAAATTTCTCATTTTTCATCTTCCCCTCTATACGATTAATCAGATCATGAGGATACCTCCATTTGAGGATACCTCCGTTTGAGACCTTGATTAATCTGATCATGGCTGTAGTGATCTTTTCATTGATTCATCTGGTCATAATTTTGATCTTACTATTATTGATTTTTCAAAGCCAGTAATATTTGATGATCTATCTTCTGATGAGTTGAATCTTCCTCAAGCTATCGTGGCACTTCAGCATGAGATGATGATTATGTTAGGTTCTCGTAGCCTTGAGTCAGTTCCACTTTTGATCAGAAGAGTGTTGAATCTTTTGAGGATCCTCATCACTCTCTTACGCATGTTGAAAATCCTTCTAATTTACATTTTCGCATCCTCCATCTATTTTCCACGATCCTATCACTCAATAGTTGGAGGAGTCGTACTTGGAGAGAATCGTGGCGAAACAAAAATTTCCTTATTTCTTTATTTTTTCTCACTTTCATGGTTTTAACGCTTGTGTTTGCAAATCCTTGACTCACGATGTGTCACAACACCATGAAACATTCGCAAAATTTCTACCATGTGATTTTCGCCATTTCTTTTCTGTGTGCGCATTCAAACTTCGAGCGTTTTGGTTTGCAACGTATATCTTTCTTGTGTAGTGTTATGCATGTATATATTTCTTGACATGTATTCCCTTGCCCACATATCCCTACCAATGTGGATGTGGCTACATTATAAATATCACTTTACATGAGATTGGCCTACTATTTTCTTAGGTTAAGAGTAGGATTAGTGTTTTCTTTTTGTTGTTTTTTGCTTTGATTTTATTCAACAATTTTTCTTCTTTACTTCGTTTATTTTCTTTCATTCTTAGGCTAGTTTCCACATGAGACTGTTTTTGGCTTCTTAAGCAAGCATGGTGAAATCCAAGAGGAAATTTGTTCAACTTACAACACTTTTATTTTTTGTCTATTCCCTCTCTTTGCGTCAATCCTACATTATTTTGGTTGATGATAGTTAGATGGAAAATACGTCCTTATCAAAGAGAGTATTTATGAAATCATGATGTTTGGGTTTTAAGTGGTTTTTCCTATTCTAGTCGGTTTTTATATATTTGGTTAATCCTTTTCACTTTAGTATAGTAGGGTAAGGAGGGGAGGAAAACCTTAACAAGTATGTCAGAGGTGTACATAAACATACTTCTATGAAGTAATATCCTTTCTTCTCTCACTAAGTCAGGATCCCTCTTCCGCCCCATGAAATAAATAAGTTCATATGCATAGTTTGTTGAAAAAAAAATGAAAAAATGAAAAAAAGAGCGAAAGAAGAGAAAGGCTTCCTAAGAAGAGAGGTGAAGCTGGTAACTCCTTCAGGGTACTGTCCAGTCTCACTGGCAGCGGAGCAATTTTTTTGTTTCTGAAGTGACTTTTCCCAGGTACTCTCCAGGCTTGCTGGTAGTGGAGAAACACTAGGGATGAAACTAAAGACTCTGAAATTTTTAATTTACTTGTGCATATAAATACTCCTCATACCCAATCAAAGAAACTTAGTGTGACTTGGCTTGGTTAGTTTTCCACTGATGAAGAGGATGGAAGGAACTATGTCTTTAACTCAGACTAAGTGATGGAGTTGTGGTAATAAATTAATTGAACAATAATTTTGGAAGGGTGAGACCTGGTTTTACACAAAGACAAGACTCATTCAGAGAGTTTGAGTTCTACAAGTGTGTCACCAATGTTGTAGCGAATACAAACACCCTCCAAAATTTTTCCATTGCTTACATTTTGGAGCCTAACTTCCCTTCATAGGAGCTTACCTTGCACTACTATCAGGTATCCATGATTTAATTATATTTTATATTTTAGTTTTTCTTGTGTTTACTTTATTTCCACTTAGCAAATTTTCAAGTCACAAGCTAACCTACTATCTAAGTCTTCTAGAGAAGTTCCTAGATTGCCTCAAGAAACTGCGCAATTCATGGAGCCAGTCTTGGCTTTCATGTTCAGAATTTTTTAGTGATGACTAGTAGCCCAACCTTCAGCTCAAAAATTGCACAGTCATGACAAGAAACCCAACAGCGAGCCCATAAACCACGTAATCCTTCATTGAGTTCAGAAACTGCGTAGTGCACTGAGCCGAGATATGCTAGATCCCAGGAACTACAAAATCCCTCCTAGTGAGGTGCATGGCATGTTTTTCCAGAAAAAGCAGAAAAAAAAAGCGAAAAAACATACCTAAAATATAAGTATTTATTTTTAGTAACCTAAAGGAGGCACACTTTCTATTTTTGGAAACTACCACCAAGTGTCACTTTTTTCTTCATTTTTGGCATGCTTGTCATAAACCCTAATTTCTAAAATATGTATAATCGACGCCCATAGAGCTCATTGTCACATTCAATCTTGGATCTATAGAATTATTTAGGAGATCAAGGAACCTTTGGTGTGATCGTCGTTGCTTTAGTCACTTTTTCAGTCACTTTTTTTTCATTTGTCTTGCATGGGTGTTGTTTTTCTTGTTTATTTGCATGCATGCTAACTTTCTCACTTTACTTAGCCTGTAGAATTTTTTTTTCAAGTTTTTGTTTTCCTTTCGCATGCGTCGCATAAATTTATGCATTTCACATCGATGGTCATTGTTGCGGCAACTCTCCCCACTGGTCTCATTCAATTCTCGTTTGTTCAATTTTTTCCCTTGATTTGTATTGTTTCATAAAAACTTAGTAAGATCTGTGATAATGCCTTCACCATTTCTCATATCTGCTCATTTTTCACACTTCCCTTAGGGAGGTCTGGCTTTCCCTTGGCTGGAATTCACTTTGCTCAGTTGGGCATTTCATAATATGGAAGCTCAAGCTTTATTATTGGCCTTTTGAACTAAAAAATGTGTTGTATAGGCTGGCACCATTACGCATTGCGTAGTGCCAGGTCTCAGCCAACATCCTTGACTACTAAGACTGTGCAATGTGCCATTTCTCCCAGCTTACTGCCGAGGCTGAACTGCGCATTGTGTAGTATCAAGCCACAAGATTTGACCCTAACTGTTGGGATTTCCTAGTGCACAATTTCCTTGACCATCCATACCTTCTTCCCATCAATAATTGTGCAATCCTTCCAGTCATTTTCCTGGTGTGCTGCATGAACATGCCCTAAAAGTATTTTTTCTTATCATTGACATTTTCTTGTCATCAATGTATTTTCTATCCCATAGGTACAATAGTTGTTGATAATTTCTCTAGCAGTCAGCTAATAAATGGCATCCAAGATATTTTCCTCAAACGAAACTATTGAAAGAAGTACTGGTGAAGCTATTGAGAAAGTTCCGGTTAAATTTCCAGTTTACTCAGAAAATCAGTTATTCATAGAAAAGGGATCAAAATTGACATGGAAGCATATCAAATATGATCTCACAAAAGAATTTGAAGCATAATTTGAGGACTGAAAGGTGTATCTCAGCATCATTCAGTCATGGATTTAAAGGGTTGCATGCATGTATCCAACCTTCCCATGCGCGGATGTGATCAACTGGGTTGTCTCAAACACTAATCTAGAAACCACGACATTGAGCAACATTAGTGAGAAGAAGATTTCTACATTCTTGGAAGCAGACTTCAAATAGATGTGTCATCTTCTTAGGCCAATCAAGAACATGGAATCATTGTTCTATACTACTCACATCTACACAAACATGAGAGATATCATCAAGGGATTGGTGAAGGAGCCAACACATTTTAGAGATACACCCACCCATATGCACAAGAAAACAACACTCGGGAAAGCCTATTAGGTCTTGATCACACTAGCTTGCAAAATATATCACCAACCAGACACAAAGACCTTTCTTGAGGGGTGGGCTATCTTGTTGAACTAGGTAGTGAACGAGGGGAAGATGTTCAAATGGTCATATCTATTATCTCATCAACTGAGAGTCCATGTGACAAATCTCGCAATCCACCAAAGGGCGAGCAAGAACGCTTCTACATGTACACATACTTACTAGATGTAATATGTGTGTATAATACGTTCCCTAGCATGAACTGGACATGGACATCGAGAGACACTGCCATACATATATATTTCAAGATGTACTCTCATATTTTAGTCATCCTGGAGTCATGGAGCAACTTATTGATCACATCATCACCCCACTTTACAGGATCATCTTTCAAGAGGACCCACCTTGCATGTCATGAGAAACTATGGAGGTGATATCAAAGATTTCTTATTAGTTCTCCTTACTATATGGTACTTTGATTATTCAGCGAGAAGAAGAAACCACATATTTTTCCAAGATATACCATCGACAAACTTTTCATGCAAGAGGTATCTTATCATATCTCCACAGGGTTGTCAGCAACATTATATAGGATGAAGAAGGCACCATGGCCAACTCTTCCTTTCCAGGTTGGATTATACAAGATTAAGAATCTCAAGGTTGCATATGTCGAAGGGAAATCCATAGTCAAATTCAAGTTTGAAATAAAGAGTTACAATTTGCATGATCCAAGGGGAATTTGCAAAGACCACTGTGCAAGATTATACTTCAAGTGGGTCAGCTGGATATACTAGTGGTCAGAGGAGGAACCATGGAAGAACTATTATAAATCTTCTAGAACTCACAAGTCGATTAGTATAACTCAGAATTATCAAGTTTTTCTGCAGACAATAGGAGTTCCAAAAGTAGCAACAAAAATAGATAGCGGTTCGGTGAACAACAAAGGAAAGAGGAAGGTAGATGATTAGATAGAAGAGGAACAAATATAGAAAATGAAAGAATATCCTCTCACTGAGAAAATATCTTTAGAAATAGAAGAAAAAAGGGGATAAAGGTAGTAGAGAGCAGAGCAGAGAAAGAGAGAGAAGAAATCCTTAAAAGAAGCATTGCACAGAGCGCAGAGAGCAGAGTGAGAGCTGAAGGAAGAATGAGAAATTAGAAGAAGAGAACAAGAGAAGATACATAAGAAAGAAGAGGAATAAATGAAAGGTGCCATGACATAAGAGATGACACCTAAACAGGTTGAAGAACACATACAGGATCAACTAACAACAAGAGGAGTGAGTGAACAACTGCAAGAACAAGAGTTTTCTCAAGAGATTGAATAGTTGATTAAACTCATGGAAATAGAAGTGGGACTGTAGCCACTAAATGAAGATGTGGACCTGATCCCTAATGCTCCTTAGGCCACCATTTATACTCGATCACCTACAGCCGCAAATAAATCCCCAAGCGAGGAAGGGGAGGTAATTCCCATCAATGATGTCCTGGTCATGGATGTGTACAATATATCATTTGATGGGTTTCAGAAGAAGATTGTACAATCACAAATAAATCAATTCCTAGATGAACATGCATCACCCGCATTCATGAGAGAAAGGGTGATCATGGTAGACACTAGAAGGAATCCAAATGTCATTGTCGACGACAACTGGGCCTTCACAGGAGCAACTACATCTAACACCTAGTCCTTGGTGGCTAGGAAAAGGCAGTTGGTGCCGAAAATATAGGAACTTCGGCAAGAGAATGAAAAAATCCATGCAGTAGCGCAATTCCCCTCTTTTGTAGAGTTCTACTGCAAGAAGAAAAGAGCAACAATACTTATTTAAGTATCCACACTTGGAGACATTATGTCAAATCCTTATGAGGAGTTGATAACCGTAAATGAGGGAATTTTCCACCTGAATGACTTTCTATCAGAAAGCAGAGAGTTTGTTAATATTCTTAAGGATATAAAAATACCATCACCACCGTGCATGAGTGGAAAATGTGATACAAGGTCGCGTCACTTACACTGGTAAATAAGATGAAGTTGCAGGAAGAGTTAGAGAAAGTTATAGTTCGGATGCTAATCCAGAACAACAAGAAACTTTCCTCATTCATCGGAAGCATTTAGGCCACATATGCATGGATATACAAAAATTTGGATTTCATGGTGAGTGTTGTGGTGTGTTTGGTGCACGGATGTATGAAATCACACCAGTTTAAGGGGTGTGGTTTACCCCTTTAAAAATATTGGTAACAGGTAGAAAGAAGTGGAGTAACTGAGCATACTATATATAAAAATAAGCATGCAAATGTAATCTAAAAACTAAACTAAACTAAACATAAATAAACAGAAGCTCTAAACGAGTCAAATGAAACAATAATGCAAATGATGGCTTTAGGCCCCTCTTATTGAACACTGGTATTAAGGAGAAGAATACTTAACCCTCTTTCCAAAGGGCCACTAGACAATGATTCTAGGTCCCGATTCAAGGATGTTGTTCATTCCAAGCTTGCGTCGGTGCAGTCTCCTTCTCTCTCTCTACTGTGTGGACTGAGCTTGTTGGATGGCCAACAAGTGAGTCCCCTCTGTCTACAACTCTAGGTCACACACTGTTGGTATTGCTTGGGAAATTCTGGCCAACGTAACAATGTGATCACCCATTCTTCATCTCATGGTGGCTTGATATAGGGTATTTCAAATCCTCCTTCCCTCCCTTGGTACATTGTGGATGGTGACCCAAGGGAGAGGTATGATTCCTTTGCGTGCTCCAAATATTCCATTGTTTGCTCACATAGTGTCTAAGGAGGCGTTGGTGGCTGTCCTTAGGCGGCTTCAAGTAAGGAGTAACTTGTACTTTGATTTATGTGGTCCCGGATAGTGACATTTTACCACTCTCAAGAATGTGTGCTTATCAGGCCAAAAGGCACGCAGAAGGCGCTCTTCTCAAAGGATAATGCGTGCAATCAACATTTAAGACTAGTTCAAATTTAATTTTCCTTAAACCTTTGAGATTTTTAAATACTTTCCGGATCCTGTAATGTCTTCCAGCCCTGTAAATCCTTTGGCTTGACATTAATTAATGTCATATTTTGCTGTATGATTTTCGAGTGTTAACAGTTGCCCCAAATGTGTGAGGTCTAGGAAGGACTGTATAGCCGAAATACATTATAGTTTCTTTTCTGTATCGTGCATAGGGAGAGAGAGAGAGATCTCCATGAAGCCTTGGGTTTGAACACACCTTGCACCATTTCCAAGAATCACCAAGTCTAAGGGATCCCTGCAAGCAAATAAAATTTACAATACATATACAAAATTTCAACGAGGCGGGCATGTCCCATGCTCGTGATGCTATGGCTAGTTAAACAAAATTGACAGATATATGTTTTGTCTGTGTCACTACTATGGTAGTGATGCCGGCGATTGTTGACGCCGACTTCTAACGCCCTCAGGGGAGTTTTTTCTTTGACGATAGGTGGAATGTGGTACCCATATGCGTAAACTTGGTATGGCATATAGTTGTGCAATGTACGCATAGGTGCTGGCTGGGAGCTTCCCATGTAAGAATTGTTGACAGAGACGCTTATGGAGGCACGAGTCTTCGACGGATCTGATAAAAGTGAAATGGTGTAAGGAACGATACCATCTTGACATGAAAGCTTTTGTCATAGTCGAATGTTAGGAGGGATCGATGACATCTGTGGACAATGATGTCTCCCTCAGTGCCACTCGAGGATGCCCCGCTTCCTTTCTGAAATATGGGTGTTGAAGTCGACAAAAAGGAAGCCTCAACCGAACCAGGGGTCGCTGATGTGAGGGACCGGGGACTTGGATGTGGTGGGTTTAACATAGGCATGTTGGAGAGTGGTGACTAAAAACTGATGATGGGGGTTCAGTGATCCGAGGTTGGAGTATACTTAAGCAGCTTGGTGGAAGTCATAGTTATTTCTGAAGGGGAAAATCCCTAGAGTCGGTATGACTTCTAAGGCGGGTGTAAACAGACTATGAATGTCATGGTGGTTTGTGCATGGGGGTTGAAATAATCCAACCAAGGGTGTTCAGGACTACTACCATGGGAGAAAAGAAGAAATGCGAGGGTGAGGGGACGAAGTGCACTGTTTCGGTCTTTGTACACTTACTAAAAGAATAAAATAACAGCGCTTTGTTTGTACAAAACACAGAGATGGGTACCCAAAAACATGAAAGTGTTCGCTAATTGATGTTGTGAGGAAGGTGTTTTGCTGGGGGTGGGGGTCCCATTGGTTGGTCTCATGTGCGGGGTTGATGAAGCAGATGAAAAAGTATTGTAGATAGGATTATGATGGTGGAGGTATGGTGGGCTAAATGCGAGGCGCTGTGGTGCGCTTTTGATCTGCTTGTATAACCAGGTCGCTCGGGAAGGGGGTTTCAGCTTGTATGGTAAACTTGACCTTATGCATGATGAATGGTTGGGTACGAGGTGCTTCCCGGACTGAAGTGGTATGGCCATGGCATCACGTTTGTTGTGATATGGTCTACTATGGGTGACGGGCGCCATGGAGGGGAGGCTATAACGACCAACGCAGATGTTTATCATGTGCAAGGTGAGGTGATGATAAACATGATTGGATATGATGACCCTATGGTTAATTTCTGATGGAGAAATGATGTCAGGATATGCAAAGTTCTCTGGGACTCTATCATGATGGGGGTAGAATGATACCTGCTCTGGAACTTTCAGGAGATAACATTGTGGATGGTTTGCGAGCTTTTCCTGCAAAAAAATCTACCTCAAGTGAAGGCATCTTATTTTTATCAAATATTATTGAAATGCATGAGCTTTAAAAAGGAAGATGAGAGAGGGCATACCTGCCGGCATTGAAAATTTATTTTTTCTGGAAAGAGAATGTGTGGCATCGCTTCTGTTCATCGTGGGGTACTGATGATGGTGCAACTTACGGTTCGCAGAATGGACCTTCTAATCTCTTGTTATGGTCCTCCGATTTTTTTTGAAAAGGGAAATAAATAGGTGAATATGTCCCTTATTTGATTCATTTGTACTTGGAGTTTTGAGAGGTTAGAGGCGTTTGCGTAGCATTTCTTGCCGTCGTGGTCAGCCCGTGTACCAGGGACTAGCGATACTATGCCCAGGTAACTTCCATGATGTCTTGCATTTTATTTTTTTACTATTTGATGGTGCCAGGTTCCGTTCATACTGGGTTTGTATGAATTCTGGGTGAATTTTTCCCTACATTGCGCGGGTGATCTAGGCAAAAGCGCGCCTGTGACAAATTTTTTTGGTTTTTTGCCTTTTTTTGTGTTTTTTCTCTATACTAATGGGTACTTGTGTTGATGACAGGTTAGTGTGGAGGGAGCGGGACTGGCTCGAGATCCAAATCGCTTTAGCTGCTGATGCTGGGGCATGTCGTCAGTTGGAATTATGGAGCCTTTTGAAGTTTGCTAAGAATGAGTTTCTTCGGTCACAGGAATGATTACTACGGTATATTATTCAGCACTGGAACAGGAGGCACAACATGTTTGTGTTGCGTGGTACGAACCTGATCATCCGTCCTGAGACGGATATATATTTTGTGACTGGGTTACTGCCTTAGGGTGAGGTATTGAGCTATCCACTCCCTACAGGGAGAGTGGACTTGGATAGATTTCAGAGGAAACATTGCGGTGGGGCGCCTCTTATGGAGGGTTGCATCAATATTTCTTCAGTTACAGATGTGGCAGAGCGGTGTACTCTGGCAGTGGTCATACGATTGGCTGGGTCATTTGCTCCACATCAGGCATCTAGCCCGCAAGTTGGAGTTCTGCGCTGGCTGAGGTCCGGGCATTTTTTCGACTTTGTCCACTTTTGTTTTGAAGGGATGGTGTCATAGTTTGAACAAGGTCCAACATGGATCTAAGTCATTTGCGTACGCTAGCATCTTATGCAGCATCATGTATGAGAGGGTGGTGCTGCTGAGGCCAGTAGTGGCGATGCCTATTGGGCGGCCACGGGAGCCACATATGAGGAGGTGGGCTCTGGTGATGCCACGAGGCGATGGTGGCATGGTGGGGCGTTATTGGAATGCCCCGACAGAGGCTTGGTTTGAGGCCAACCTGAAAATGTTCTTGCTATACCTGTATGTGGGAATGGACTTCTAGGGCGAACCAGACATGGGTCTACCTTTTGGTTATGTTTGGGGGCCTGCAGGTATGTTTTATATGTTTTTTGCACTTGTTTGGGTATATATGTACTTATGTGTTTTGCTAGTGTCACTGACATTATTTTGGTTTCTTGTGCAGATGTTCTCGAGGTGGGTTGCCCCGTGACTCAGCTGGTCAGCCACGATCCTCCCTGACGACCTTGGGGTGGTCAGGGAGAAGATGATGCAGGTGGACTAGGTGGTGGTGCTGGCGATCCTGCTGGTGGTGTTAGCCCTTCTGGGGAGGGTAGCAACTTGACAACTAGAGAGGTTGCGGCCGAGCGAGCTCGTGCTGATGTGGAAGAGGCTCGCATTACAGAACTGATGGCTCAAGTTTCTTCTCTTGAGGACTTTTGGGGTCAAGTGGACCGCTTGAACCAGGGGATGCCTGCTTGAGGTCTCATGGATGACTTCGAAGAGGTTTGGTTAGAGACCGTGATGGCACGCGAGAGGGATTATCGTCCCACTCTACGTCGGGTGGCAATCACAGTTGTGACGACAGGTCCGGTGGTGGTACCGGGAGCGGTGGTGAGTCCATATACCCCCCTTGAAGGGGAACCCCCATAGAGTAGTTTTGTTCATAGGGAAAGCACTCGTTATGAGGATGCTTCCCTTATTTTTGAAGACTTTTGTATCTTTGGGCTGGCAGTTGGGCCAGTGAAACTATTTTTTGTACTCAGATATACACATTTTGATATATATATATATATATATATATATATATATATATATATATATGAGAGATATTTTTGCAGCTCTACATGATGTATCACCTGTCTTGGTTTATCTATTTTGTTATGTTGATGGATTTTTTATTGGTTATATGCATGATGGTTTATTCGAGATGCATTCCAGTTTAGGATATTGTTAGTTATGCGATCAGCTATTTGGTTTTGACTCCTTGGTACATGTGAAAATGTGATATAGTCAAATTGTCTGCTTAATCTTTTGGCACACAAATATTTTCTAAACAGATGTGTATCTCTTGTCTCAAATGTTTGGTTTAGCTATGATACTACTAATTGGGAATCGAGGTAGACATGCATATGGCAAATTCCTCGATGGAGGGCGTCGCACATAAGTCCGATGACGATGTCATATTCTGCCTGATTGTTTGTTGTTGAACTGATACACACACTGTTTGAACGTAGTGGTGATCGGTCAGGGCGATAAATGACCTAGGCAACTCTAGCTAAATTTTGAGACCATATTGATGCTCCATCAACAAATTTGAAATAGGGTTCTTTTTGGTGATCCATAGTGACACTTTGAGCATTTTTAAATAATTCTTTGGGTCAAAAATTTTGAGTGGTTGGGTTTTTGTGTACTTTTACTCTAGGGGAAGGGCCGTCTGGGCCTTTATGGGTAGAATTTATTGAGGTAAAGGTCGTTGACGAGGTTGTTGAGGCAAGTCTCGTCCGGTTCCATCAAGATGTATGCCCCCTGTCAGAGGAAATGTTTAATGATGTAGGTTCCTTTCCACAAGATTTCAAACTTTCCTGGCCCTAAGGCATCTTTTGCGACATCGTAGCGGAGGACTAATTCTCCCTTGGTGAATGAGTGAGGGGTGATGTGGCGGTCGAATTATTCTTTTACCCTTTTCTTGTGGGTCTCGTTGTGTTGCAGTGACTGTCCTCAATTTTCATCGATAAGCTCTAGTTATACTAGACACTGCTCTAGAGGCTAGGTGTCATTGAGGAGTTCGATGGCGGCATGAAAATTTGGGATCTTGCGGAAATCTATGCAAAAGCGCAAGGTACCTTGATCTTTTGCGACAGGAATTATATGGAAATCATGGGATGGGGAGACGGTAGTAATATTATCGCCAATATGTGCTGATATAAATCATATATGGTGGATTGTGTCATCAGTGTTTGGCGGGGGAAGAATCTTTGTAATGGGATTTTGTGTAAGCACAAGGTTGGGTTCCCCGCTAAGATGGTCGATTTCCGGTAGGTGGAAATTGGGCCTCCCACAGAGGTGCCTGAATGTTTTGCACTAGCAGGCATGACTCTGGTGTGTGATTTTAGCCAATGCAGATGGTGCATGGTATCACTGAGCCAACGACATAGATAGTGTGAGATTCTATGCTACTCGTTGTTCCTGATATGGATGCTCGAAAAGGGTCTGGCGTAGAAGAGGTTGTCTTCTTCTTCCATTTTTGTATTACTAGCTTGGGTGTGTCTATCTCTTTGGTGGAGTGTAGCTAAATCAGGGCAATGGATGACTGCATGGTTTGTCTTTTTTCATAATGTACATGTTGGTTGTCCTATGAAGAGCGGTTGGGGGTAACTAGGGGTTTCCTGGTGGGCCGTTCATCAGCCGTCAAGAACATGGTGGATGCACTCATCTCATATACTTGGGTCATGGAGTTTCCCATGGACTTGGTATCTATGTCATCTTCTTGGGAAAGGCGGACTATGGCTGAGAAAAGGCTAGCGAGGGCTAGCCGGATTCGAGGTATGTAGTGATAATCCTCCAAAAGGAGATTGTCGATGCATAATGGACATGTGAATTGTGCTGCCCATAGTCCAACGTAGTAAACCCTTTTGATTGGATACCATCTATGGATTAGCTCCAAGGCTACGCACTCTTCGAGGAAGTCACCACGTTCATCACATAATGTACAACATATAATGGGCATAACTGGGGGTATTTCTACAACCCTTCGCTCCTCCTGTAAGTATAGGATGGTACGAGGTTCATCGCCGACAGACTGGATGGAGGGATCCTCTTGATAGGATCGATCGATCACATGAAAGGCATCCCTATATCATGGTATCTCTAGAAAATGGTGGGTATAGTGCCCATAGTTGCTTCAGGGAGCACATGCGTGATTGGTATGCAACACTTTTCCTTTACCTTTGGTGGTAGGTTCCTTTTTACGGGAACGTGGTGTCGAGATGTCTATTTCAGAGCCAAGGAGTGGTTTTAATTCATCCAGCTCCGGACATATATGCGTAGGATGACCTATTACGTCGCATATGGCGCAAATTGGTGATTCCCGTTGAATGGCGGGGGTCACCATCTTCTTTCCTCTCTTCTCGGTTTCCTAGTGGTGATCACCAATTTTGCAATGGGAATTTACTTTGCAAGGGTGGTCTCAACTGTTTCTTGGGCAGGTGAGGGCTCCTTAGGACTGAGTAGCTTCAACCCTGTGGCAGTGATGTGGGTGGCTCCTGTCCCAGAAGGAGGAATGAGATACCAAACTGGAATGCCAACGATATGTTGGGTAATACCAGTGTTTCCAAAACCTGCTGGGAGACGAAGCTAGCTGGGGGGTAGAGGAAAGGGGTTTGGGAGGCTGCGTAGGCTAGAGAGGCTGCCGTGGTCGATGCCTCAGTGTCATTACCGCTTGAGTTCATGTCTTGACTAGCTTCGGCACTTGACGTGGACATCATGCATACTGGAGCTCCTGTGACATCGGATGATGCCTTAGGGATAATAGGAGGATCTCCTAAAAATGACCCTAGAACAGACGATGGCTTGAATTGGCTAGGGGCATATTCATGGTACCATGAAAGACCATCCGAGGCTGTAACTACAGAGGGTAGAATTACATCCGTGTTGGTTAGGGGATGCTTCTCGCTGTGTGTCAGTTGGTCTACAGTAATGATGCGGTCCTCGTGGGGGAACATGATAATGCGAAAGATGGAGGGAACATCATAATGCGGAAGATGGAGGAGGCTATGGCAGACATGGCATACATGTAACTCCGTTCAAGGAGTATATTGTAATCCAAGTGAGCGTCCAAGACTTCGATTTCTATGTGGACCGTCTTTCTGGCTAAACAGACCGGGACATTTTGGTAGAGGCCGACGGGGGTCGAGGGACAACCGTCATATACTCGAAGTGTGATGACTGAGGGTTTTAGTTTGGGAGAACCTAATTTCTGCCAAACATTTTTTGACATGATGCATGTGGATGCACCCTCGTATATGACACACTCGTGGATAGTGATATTTTGCACCAATACTGGTATCTGGAAGGCGACCATGGAAGGAAGTTGAGGGGTGGCTTTGTTTAAGTCAAAAGCCATTAGGTGCGTATCGGCAGGTTCAATAGCGCCTAATGCGGAAAGTAGAGCTTTCCGTTGTTTTGGGCATGACTGTAGTACTTCCAAAGCTGACATAGTAGCAGGAGATTGTGTTAAATCGTCCACGATGCTATAATTATGGTCCACTTTGGAGTAGTTTCCTACTCGCCTATTAGGTCCCTTTTCCATTTTCGGCAATGGTTCTATAGGCATCATTGAAATCGTCAAAGGTGCAGTCGGTTCACTGGTACTTGCCCCTGACGTACTGGTGTCTGGTGGGGTGTTGTAGTTGCGATTCCACGTTTGAAAAAACATCTCTTCTCCAGTCATGTAGATTTCATAGCTACTTTTCCCGGAATCGTTTGTATTTTGCTAGTGAGTGCTTACCGTCCCTTGGTTGGGGAAAGGTTCTTGCATCATAGTTGGTTGCTATGAAGATCCTCCTTGTCCTCGGTTACTCTGTAGCTTCTTTAGCTCACAAAGATCGAGACAGTGGTGAGTATAGTTCCCGTACTCACCACATATCGAACAGGAATGGTTTGTTCGAAGAGATGACCTTTTTCTCTGCTGTTGGGCATTTCTTAGCTCTTGGTTCTGATTTTGGTTGGAGTTACCTATAGCCTGGGATTGCAGTGGGTGCTACTGGTTGCTACCCCCCTATCCAGGGTTCCCTTTTGGCTTGTTTTTGGATTTTTTATTTACCACGTTAGGAGAGTAGTTCTCCTGGTTATATTGGTGTGGATGGTTTTGGGACTGCTGCACAAAGTTCACATGTGCATTGTTTTGCAGAGATGGGTCGTGTGCTGGGGACTGAGCGTGATGTGGTCCCGAGTTTGAACCTGACTATTGGAGGGGAGTTACTACATCAGTTTTCCTTTATGTGTATTGATTCCCTTGAGTCAGAGGAAAAGGTCCTCCCTGGTGATACGCTTGTGCCCTATTAGTCAAATTTTACTAAGGCATATGATGACTTTGAAAACCAGGTTGAGGCATGTTCTGGGTAGAACATATGTGTAACCGGGGTTTTGATAGCTGCTTCTTAGGTAACCCTGGGTCATTGACCCAATTAGCCTGTCTGCAGAGTTCAACGCACTTGGCACTTCTTGATAAGTTTGCAGGCATGGGGCGTTAGGTAGGATGTTATAAATGTATCCTGACTGCATATAAATCAACTCAAGCTTCTAGGCTTTTTTGATTGCATCCTCTTCGGATGTGGGGTTTTGCTGTGCCACATCCTTTGAAATCTATGCCATTAGAGTTTTCAAGAACAAATCTAAGAGAACTCGGTCATCGAGTTTAGCTTTACATAAACTTCGACTCCGCCTCCATTCATGGAGATGGTCCGAGATGTGGATGGCGAGGGTTTGTCTAAAATGAGTCAGTAATTCCATTCCAGAATCATGGTGAACGGGTAACTGCAAATATGTTAGGAATGTAGTAGCAAGGGCACTAAAGGTTCCATGTGAAGCTGAGGGTTGCTCCATGTACCATTTTGCGGCCAATCTAGTGAGAGTGCGTTGAAATAATCTCAATCGAATAGTGTCATCAATGATATTGTTTGATGAGAACCACAGGTGAAAGGTCAAGACATGATTACTTGGGTCTTCCACTTGCTTTCCTTCGAACTTTGGTATATCTGAAGGGAGCTTTATGGGCATGAGAGGCCATGTAGTATCGTGTGCGATGGTGTCATTCGTTAGCTTGGTTAAATCGGGTAAGTTCAATGAAGCTAAGAAAGGTGACTGAGAGGTTGACACCATTGCGATGTGTGAAGACACAAATTTCTAGTTAGAACGAGGGTTAGTCTACGACGTAACCTGTTGTGTATTCAACTGGATTCCCTTATGGGATGCACTCCTTTGCCCCCTAGGGGTTGTGGGAGGAGTGGTATGCGGTGTGGTGTTGGTGACTGTTACACAGTAATTTGTCACCGTCCCTACCATTCCCCGTCCCGCACAATGGAGGACCCATTTCGTGACCTGTGAACATTGTCATGCCTTGAAAACATCATCAATGCATTCCTCTAAGCATGAGATTTAGTTTCCCTTGAGACATCTCCTTTTTAATTATGAAAAACATCCCTTTTAGCATTGGCGCGGGCAGGAAGTTCAGTACTCGCGCCAATGGGGAAAATCCTGCAAAGAGGTCGCGCCACCTGGCGCTCTGTCATAGAGCAGTAGTCGTGCCACCCAATTTAGGGATTGTTTTTTAAATAAAAATGGCGGAAGTTGAGTTCCAACAAACTCAGGAACCATTGCCTATCTTGAGTTGGGAGGTTTGGCTGCGGGAGTTCTATGGAGGGGAAGTGGTTTTGCCACCTCTCATGAGACCTTCCTTGTTTAGGGCCAATCCCATAATTATAGGGATCCTAACCCTCCTTCCCCATCCTGCTTTGTAATCAACAGCAGCTCGTCCAGTACTAGCTTTGTATCTCTATTCCCAAGAGCCTTTGTCTTGTAATAAGAATCTCTCTTTCCATAAGGCAGGCTCCAGTAAGGGGCAATTATGCTGAAGACTCCGGACAGGTTTTCCCTTTCCTTGGCGAGCTTTGTGAGACGTGGACGACCGGAGACCCGTCCGAAGGAGACCGCGACGTCAGAACTTGGTTGTAATATTTCTTTGTTTATTATTTAATAGATGATTATGATTATGGTTCCACTCTGTTGTCCATCATGTTAATGTGAGTAACGTCCTTTCTGACTGATGTTTAGTTATGTATGCTGGTTTCTATGCTTGTATCTGTTCGTTTCTTCCATGTGCAGGTGTTCATCCACGGAGATCGTGGAAGGATTGTGATCTGCCGGGGCTGAAGAACGGGGACGCTTCTTCTTCAGATTATAGCGTTGGAATCCAGGTAGGCTTCTATTCCTAGTCTTTCCATTCGTAACTAGGAGCTTGCGTCATAACATTGTTTGATTGTTGCTAGACCCCTGCTGGGCTAGTAGGGATCGCCTCTGTCCGCAGAGGGGATTTACCTCCTGAACAAATTGGCGACTCCACTGGGGATCGTCCGGATTCCATTGTCTCGTTTATGTTGTCTCGCTTTGATTGTTTTATGTTTCCCCTTGCTTGATGAACCTTTTGGGTTGGGTTCTTTCACTGTTTTTGCTTCTTGGTATGCTTAGCTTGCATTGGTCTGTTTCTGGAGTAGCTTGTTTTTAATTTTTGGCTGAGAAACTCGACTGGCGCGGTTTTTAACCCGACAGTCGCGCCAATTGGCGCACGTTGCCTTTGTCCAGCCCGCGCCAATTTCTTTCTGGCGCCAGTTTCACACTTACAGTCGCGCCACCCCTGTAAGTTTTTTGAGTTTCCTCATTTTTGAGCTCTCTGGATTTGATCAGGGTTTTTCTTCTTTATTTTCCGACTGCCTGAGTGTGTTGGAGTCCTGTTTGACTGGGAATTCACCTCTGTCCTTTGGTTGTTTGCTTTTATCTACCGATTTCACGTTTTAAGCCCTAGGGCATCTGGTGGCTTAGTGTATCGAGCCCTCCTTGGGAGTTTTGGTGTTTTGATTGTCCTGTCAACTATCTGATTGATTCTCCGCATCCTCTAAGTAGTTGTTCATTGTTTTATTGCGATTTTTGGGTGATTTTTCATTCCTTCATTCGAAATTCGTTTGGTCTTGCCTTGGACCTAGATCACATGGTCCATTGGAAGCTTTTGAGTCTTTTCTTCGTTTTGAGAGACTTTGGTCGATTTGGGGATCTGATTGCTTGTGTTGTTGAGTGAAATTTGTTTGTTTCGCTCTCTTGAAAATCGTTTCTCAAGTTGTTCCGTTTGTTTTCAAGTTTGTTTAGTGCATATTAGCTATTAAACATTGAAAATCAAAAAAAAAAAAAAAAATCTCTTTTGCTTTTGTTAATTAGTGCAAATTGTGATCTTTTCCATCTTGCTAGTGATTAGTGTTTTGAATGAAAAGTTTTCAATTGCATTAGTTGCATTAGAGATCTCATTGTTTGTCTTCCGTTCATTTCGTTTGTGTAAAAGCTCTCAACTCTTCTCTAACTAGTTTTCATCGAACGAAATGTTGCACCGTGGCATATAGCTTTGCATTTAGGAGTCTTTCGAGACACTACATACGATAGGGCCTGAAAATTGAAACTTAATTGAAGATCAAATGTAAAATTTATTTCAATTAACCTAAGGCAGCATTGGAACTTAACGAAACATATTTAGAAGGTCTAGGCTAGAGACGTGTTCCGGCGTCGTTAAACCTAGCAGCTGTCGTTTGCCTGTTGGCTTTAGACAGCGCTAGTACGGACTTGCGCTCCCCGTACCGTCGCGTATATAAAGGGAGACCCCTCTAGGTTTTTAATCCTTTATCCACAGGAAGCCGAGTCTGCCGCCCTATACCCGTGATACACCGAACACAGCATTCGGGGAGACTACCTGCACGTACGGAAAGTCCTTGGTCGATTTCTGTTTCATTTTTGAAACCAAGGTGTATATTGCAGTTCACGGATATTTGGTACACCCTTTGTGCCTAGTTTTTCCTGAGCAGTCATTTGGTCTTTTCCGACTCCCTAAACTTGAAAAGACCGTCAAGCGCTTGTCCTTTCACGCTTGTATCAACTCTGAAAGAGATAGAGTCATCTTTTTATCGTTTCTCGACTCTTAAAATATGAAACGGTAGAATTTATTACTTTCCAATGTGGTAAAATTAATCGCCCACGATTACACACCTATTTAGACATTGCTTGTTGACTGCTTGATCGTGTGTCTTAACTCGTTTCCGGCCCGTGTGTGTGTTTGCTCTTTTCTTCTAGTCTTTTGCCACAGTGGCGGAACCTTCGGTTTCGTCTACTGGTAGTCCTTACACGGACGATTCTTCAGAAGCTTCTCAGCCTTCTGTTGAACCACAGCAGCCTGTTGTTTCCGAGTTTCCTGACGGGGGACCGGTTCTCACCGAGCAACCCTTTGGAGGACCAGTTGAGTTCAATTGGCCCTTTTCGGACCCTGTGTCTGAATTGAAATTAGGAGCTGATTTCCTTTCTCTTACATCGGGTTCACCGTTTGTTGCTGCTGTTTTTCCTCCTAGTCCTCGCCGTCTTTTGCGTGATTTAACGGCAGGATCAACCATGAGTGATTCTGGTGAGGAAATTCCGGGGTCTGATGACTATCAGCGCATCCCTCGTAGATTATTTGAGGGAGACGACTCTGAGCTGGCTACCATGTCGTCAGCCAGTCCTTCTTTACCGCAGGGATACATATCTCTGCGTCAGATCATTTCAGTTGCTGCCTCTATGGGAATATCATCTCCTGCTTCGAGGCCAGCTGTCACTACACCCGGGGTGTCCCCTTCGACGCCCGTCACTTCTGTTCCCGTTCGGCCCACTGTTTGTGTGGCTGCCTCTTCTTCTGTTGTCTCAGCATCTGCTACTAGGGCTGGGCCAACTCCTGAAGATGTTTATCTAGCTACTGCTATACCGGAGAATATCTCTCCGGAGGAGTATCGGTTGTTTTTGCAACAGCCGAACGTCGGAGCTGGACAGATTCCCCAAGATCCTTACCGATATTTCTTTTCGCACTATGCACAGGATGGCACTCTCGTGTATGCTTTCCCAGGTCAGTTTGACGAGTACGGGGAGGTTTTGCGCCTTCCTGCTCCTGAGGCTTATCTATATGCTCAAGGTTTACCGTACAACCAGGCTTATAACCCGCAGGGACAGCCTTTCCAAGGCCAACCTGCAGGCCAACCTGGCTATCTGTACGACCCTCAGGGACAGCCCATCCAAGGCTACTCTGCGGGCCAGCAAGGGCCATTGTACAATCCGCAAGGACCATATTATAGCCCTGCTGGTCAACCTGCTCAGCCTCAGCCAGGGTATCAACAGGGACCGGCCTATGGTCCTGGGGGGCAAATCCAGCCTTCTTTACCGATGCAACCGCAGTATCCTGTTGTCTCTAACGTTGCATATCAGCCAGGACCACCCTATGGTTCTGCTTCAGGTCAAACTGGTTTCTAGCAAGCACCTGGTCCTGTTCCACCACCAGGCCAACCGGCTCATCCGGTACAACCTGGTGTCCCGCCTCCAGGCCAGCCGGCCCATCCGATACAACCTGGGGCCCACTTACAACCAGGTCAACCTGCGCAACCAGCGCCGCCTGTTTATTCGGGCCAACCTGGTCATTCAGGCCAGCCCCCTCACTCGGGTCAACCTGTTCATTCAGGGCAGCCCTCTCATTCCGTTCACTCTGCTCAACAGCCTGGTCATTCAATGCCGCAGCCAAATCAACAGCTGCGCCCTACGTACCAGGCTCCGCAGGGTTCCACTTATCAGCAGCCTACTCATCCTCAGAGTGGTTATTATCCTCATGGTCAGTCTCAACCGAACTATAACCACCCTGGAGGCTCTCAGTATTATCCTCCTCTACCCGGTTCTACCTACGCTCAGCAGCCAAATCCAAACGTTGCTTATACAGGGCAAACGCCTAATCAGGGCCCGAACCCTGGTTATCAAGCCCCGCACTATGGTTACCAGAATCCAAATCAGTTTGGTTATACGAACTATGCCCCCTACGGTCAGAATTCTGTGGGACAGAACCCGTGGGGGCAGGGATATTCACAACCATCGTGGAGCATGGGTACCGGACCTTATCCTGGGACTGGCATGGCAGTTAACCCTCCATTGCCGTTCCTGGCTACCTTGGAACTGCCGGACGTTTCAAAGTTGACCAATGATCCGATTTCACATAATCCATATTGGCCTCCGGTTCCCACCAAGATACCAGGAGATTGTCCCAAGTTTGAGGGCAAAGCCGGCGAAGACCCCCAGGCGCATGTGATGACGTACCACCTCTAGTGTTCGTCTAACTCTTGGGTCGACGATTCGATTCGTTTGCGTCTTTTCCAGCGTACGTTAACAAGAGCTGCTGCTAAGTGGTACATAGAACTATCCCGTGGTATTTTTCAAGATTTCAACTCGTTAGCCATGGCTTTCCTCACGCATTTCCAATTACCGGTCCGGTATGAGGCCGGGACGCACCTCCTGACTTCTCTGAAGCAGGACACGGCCACTCACATCTCGGATCACATCCATGAGTGGCGGCGCCGTCGTCGATTGATCAAGTTTCACATACCTGATCAGATTTTGACTCACTGGTTCACCACCTCCTTTGTGAATAAAATCGCTCAGGATATCGCGATGGGAGCATGTGTGACGGAGGAACAAGCTATCGCGCGTGCCCAGTACCTGGATCTTGTCTATTCGCAGTCTGGCACGCTTTATGACATCTTGACTGATGCTCCACGGCCCGGGACCACTAAGGCTCTGCCTACCCCTACGGTGGATGGTGTCATTGGTTCCGTTTCTCAAAATTCGAAGAAGTCTTCGAATGGGAAGCAGAAGGCTAATTCTTCCAACAATACCTCTGCTAATCCCGCCTCATCCGATTCTGGTAAAACCGCCGAGGTGAATGCCGTCCAGGCCAATCCTGCGGACAAATCCTCCAAGGGGAAGAAGAAGGGCAAAGGAAAATCAAAATCTGATGCCCCGAAACCGGAATCTAAATCTCGAACTGAGGATGGCTCCCAACGTAAGCCGAAATTCCCTTGCCTCATCTATGAAGGTGACCATTACACTAAGGATTGTCCACGACGATCCGAAATTAGTCAACTTCTTAAAGGCTCAAAAGGGACTCCGGCTATTTTAAAAGAGCCATTTCCATCTCAGCAGACCCAGATGGTCGAACAGGCGTCACCATCTGCACCGTTTGGGTCTCAAGTTTTCATGATGAAGACTAATGCACCTATCACTATCGCTACGCGGTCGAAGGATTACAATGAACCGCGGCAGGCACCCGGGAAGGCAGTTGCGGATGGGCCGCCTCCCCCACCTGTCTCCGGTCCATTGGAAATCGAGAAGCCGACTCCCGAACCCGTTGTGAAACCACCTCCCAAGGGTGTTCTTCGAAGATCCTCTTACAATCCAAATGCTCGCGCCGCTCAACATTACAATATCGTTGAGGATCTGGCACAGGCGCCATGTGCTATGTCTGCACTTGAGGTTCTTCAAAGTTGTCCTTCACAACGGAAGGCTTTACTGTCTGCAATCGGTGGTATCGATCCCGCCGACTCGAGCCTTCTCACTTTCGATCTGGATAATTTTACTCCCCGGCTTCCACATCAAATCGCTTTGGTCATTCAAGTCGGGATTAACGGTCTGAACATTCATAGGGCCGTCGTAGATGAGGGTGCATCTACCTGCATTATGTCCTCCGCTTGCTAGAAGGCCATCGGCTCTCCAGCCTTGTCGTCATCTCCCAATGCCCTTGAGGCATTTGATGGTCGGGAATCTAAACCCCTGGGAGTTCTCGAGAGTCTTGCGATCACATTACAGGGAAAAAATGTCAACGTGGAAGTAGAAGTGGTTGACGCTAAACTCAACTACAACATACTTCTTGGCCACAGCTGGACCCATGCCATGCTCTGCGTGCCGTCTACCGTCTTTCGATTCATTAAGTTCCCTCACGAGGGAAAGATTGTCACGGTAGATCAGTTGTCATTTTTCACCTCTAGCTCTGAGAACAACGTGCCATACGTGGATCAAATTCCGAATCCCCCAGACAGCATAGGACCTGGTCTTTTCAAAGACCCAGTCCTCATGGGTATTTTCCCCGCACCGCCACCGAATACCCCTCAAGTCAACATGTTGTCCAGGACTGATGACCCCTGGCTTATTCCTACACCTGAGCAGGTATATGAGTTTGGAGAATCCATGCCTTTAACACCAGTAGAGATCAGCTACTGTGAGATTGTTGCCGCATCTGACCCTCCACCTCCTCAGCATGCTCCGATGAGCATGACTCTCGACGTCTACTCGCAATCCCCCTGGCTTGGTCAGGCTGATTCACCTGATCCTCTCAGAGAGACTTTCCCTTCAGATGAGGCTATCATTGAAACCATGTCTCTCGAGGAGCTGCCCTGGGGCGATGGACATCATCGCTCCTCATTTATGCCCAGCTTGGGGGCAATGACTGGTTGTCTGGAGCGCCATGCTACTCAGGTTCCTTCCCCTCCTCTTCAAACACCGATCTTGATGCACGAGGTCTTTTCGGAGGGTAATCTGAGTAACATTACTCAAACTGTTCCAATCAACATCTCTGTTAAACCAGGGATTGTTGAGAACATTCATGTGGGTGTGACTTGTTCTCCCGAGGAGATTCAAGCCTATACTGAGCTTTTCAAAGAATTCAGAGATGTTTTCGCATGGTCCTACGAGGAAATGCCGGGAATTGATCCTAGTATTGTCGTGCACGAGATTCCAACCTATCCAGGTGCGAAACCCGTGCGCCAATGCTTACGTCCCATGCATCCTCGGAAAGCCGCCGCTATCAAGGCAGAAGTTGAAAAACTTCTGAACGCGGGTTTTATTTATCCTATCCCCCTTACAGAATGGGTGTCCAATATCGTCCCTGTCGATAAAAAGCAGGGTACAATTCGAGTCTGTGTGGATTATCGCGATATCAATCGCGCCTATCCTAAGGATAATTATCCCACTCCGTTTATCGACCAGATCATCGACGATTGTGCTGGGAATGAGATCTATTCCTTAATGGACGGTTTCTCAGGCTACAACTAGATCAATATCGCACCCGAGGATCAACATAAGACCACATTCATCTGTCCGTGGGGCACTTTCGCGTACAAAAAACTCCCGTTCGGCTTAAAGAACGCTGGCGCCACGTTTCAGCGCGTGATGTCCTACGCTTTTCATGACATTCGCCATATTGTCCAGCCTTATCTGGACGACTTGCCAACCCATTCGGGTAAGCGAGAGGACCATCCTGAGCATCTTCGCCAGATATTTCTTCGTTGCAGACACTACAATATCAGGCTCAATCCTCATAAGTGCGTCTTCTGCGTTGATTCTGGCCGTCTTTTAGGCTTTATCGTCTCGAAAGACGGGATTCGCCTTGACCCTCTAAAGGTCGAGGCCATCGTAAATCTCCCATCACCCTCCTCCCTGTATCAGTTACAGAGTCTACAAGGGAAAGCGAATTTTCTTAGGCGCTTTATCCCGAATTATGCCGAGGTGGCCAAAGGATTCACTCGTTTGTTAAAGCAGAATGTTCCCTTTCACTGGGACGAAATTGCTCAAGAATCCTTTGAGAAGCTGAAGACATTGCTAGTCAATGCTCCGTTGCTTCGTCCTTCGGACTACCACCGCGACTTTACTTTGTATCTAGCCGCCGCATTTAGCACCATCGCCATGGTCTTGGTGCAGGATGACGATAACGGTGATGAACATGTTGTTTATTACCTGTCTCGGAACCTTCTCGACCCGGAAACGCGTTATGCACATGTCGAGAAGTTGGCCTTAGCAGCCGTACACGCCGTACAACACTTTCGCCATTACATCCTTTTGCGTACGATAACAGTGGTTTCAGACTGCAACCCTATGACGTATATTCTATCTAGACAATTACTAGGGGGCAAGTACTCCAAATGGATTGTGATCCTGCAGGAGTTTGACTTGGAGTTCACCACTGCCAAGTCAACTAAATCACTGGTCTTTGCGGATTTGATATGTTCTCTCCCTACAGACTCTGTTCCCTCTCACTCTGAAGACCATATACCGGACGAAACGCTTTTTCTTATCAGTACTCGAGATCCTTGGTACGGTGACATCATAGTGTATCTTCAGACTACGACTTTTCGGTCTGAGTTGGATAAAACTGCCCGCCGTCGGATTCGGCACCAGTCCCAACCCTACCGTATAGTAGGAGATACCTTATATCACATTGGAGTAGATTCGGTGTTCCGACGATGCCTTACCTTGGAAGAGGCTGAGAAAGTCTTAAATGACTGTCATAGTGGCGCCTGTGGCGGACATATGTCCGGGTATGCTACTGCCCAGAAGATTCTGCGGGAAAGTTATTTCTGGCCTTCCATATTCAAGGATTGTATCACTGCAGTCCGTAAATGTCATCCATGCCAGATTTTTCAACGCAAGATGCCCGCACCGCCGTTGCCATTGCATCCCGTTATTACCGTCGGCCCTTTTGTGAAATGGGGCGTGGATTTTATGACGTGTAACCCTCACTTGGCCGGGGGGCATGCGTATATCATTGTCGCCGTCGACTACTTCACTAAGTGGGCCGAGGCGATGCCTACACTAGCTGCTGACGGGAAAACGGCTGCTTCATTTATATTCAACCACGTTATTGCACGGTTCGGGGTTCCTCAAGCCATCGTCACTGATCACGGTACTCATTTCCGCGATTACATGATGAAGGAGCTGACTTCAACGTTGGGCCTGCGTCACGACAGCTCAACACCATACTACCCTCAAGCGAACGGTCAGGTTGAAGCGGTGAACAAGGTTTTGGTCACTATGCTTTAGCGAACAGTTGGGATTCATAAATCAAATTGGCATCTCCAACTGTTCTCAGCTCTCTGGGCATACTGAACATCTGCTAAGAGTGCAACCGGATTCACACCATTCCAATTGGTGTACGTTCTGGAAGCTACTCTGCCGGTTGAATGCGAAATTCCTTCGCTTAAATTAGCTGTGGAACTCTTACCGGATACTTCTCCTGAGGAAGAACGTCTTCTATATCTCGAACGGTTGGATGAAACCCGTTGTCTAGCTTCTTTGATCATCGAAGCACAAAAGAAGAGGGTCAAAACTCATTTTGATCAATCTGTTTCTCCCCGTTCTTTCATCGAAGGAGACCTCATCCTCTTGTACGATCAGGCACACGATAAGCTTGGAGCCGGTAAGCTCCAGCCGATGTGGCACGGGCCCTATATAGTAAAGCGCGTTTTGAAAAATGGGGCCTACGAGCTTATAGACTACGAAGGAGTTCCGCTGGCACAGCCCAGGAATGGGCTGTACCTTAAAAAGTACTATGCCTGAAATGATTTCTTGGTGTGGTGTGTGTACATAGGTGTGTGATTGTCATTTGTGTGCATGGTGTGGTGTGCTTTGTAAACATCTTTCTGCTGATCGGGTCTTCCTGGTTGTGCAGATGTCTATTCATCCATTTGTTGGATTCGCGGATGGTGCCTCCCGCAGTACCAGGAATCTGTCTTCCGCAGCCTGGGTAATCTACGATCCTGCTGGTGAGTTGATTGACCTGCAAGGTGTGTGTTTAGGACGTACCATGAACAATATCGTGGAATATAGTGCCGTGTTGGAATTATTAACCGAGGCAGTAAACCTTGGTATCCGTGAATTACTCGTGTACCTAGATTCACAACTTGTAGTGTTACAGCTGAACGGACACTATTCGGTAAGGAACCCGTCCATCTTACATCTGTATTTGCGTATTCGATTACTGGAAAGGAATTTTGACTACATTACATATCATCATATACCCAGGCATTTGAATACATTAATAGATGCAGTAGCAAATTTGGTATTAGACAGACATTTGCGCAATTTATAAATCATCATCACATGTAAAGAAAGACTCATCCAGAAATAGATATGTATATATATAGATATCGAAATGTTTACATAGAGTGTGTCACATAAAACTCAAAAAATATACATAGTCTTCTTAGTACATCCGGAGACGCTATGTCTCTCAAAAAATAGGTGTGGTATAAATCCTAAGGACTAATCCGTATGGTGCTCATGATAGCACGTGACTGCACGCACTAGGCGCCTCAGGATTCGGTGGATCCGATTCGGAACTCCCACCGTGTGGCGCTGGTATGCCATCGGTACGTCTGCCAGCCGGGCATAGTCTGGGATCCCGTGGGCGATCCCCTCGAGGTTCTGGATCAGTTCATCTCCTCCGGTGCCTTCCCCCTGAATCTCAGGAGCGAGTTGGGTCCTCCGGGAGATTGGAGACATCCCGGCTGGTCTCTCAGGTCCTACATCTGCATGCATATATAATTGTGTTAAGACGAATGTGTATTTACAAAAAAAACATATAAGCATAAAATCAAAAATATGAGGTCTTACCCAGCTCCTCGTCCCAGTCATCTCCTTCTGGTAGTGGGAGATCTGGGTCCCCGGTAAAGTCAGTTCCTGAATAGGGCCAGTCTTCCACGATAATCAGCTGGCACCGTAACCACCTAAAAAACTCTGGCCTCCAGGACATATGTTGGCCACCTCCAGATCTGGGCATCAATGCTGCCCAGCGAGCCATTCTTGGCTCTCGTGGTATCGGACTCCCCACTGCGGCCCCTTGGCCCTGGAAGATTGGTAAACGTTCCAGAATGAACGATACCAAGATGGAACCATAACCGAATTGTTTCAGTTTCCCCTGTTTGCACTTTGTGAGCTGCCTTTTCATGTTGATAGTTACTGCTTCTGCCCAGTTGAACAGTAAGGGACCCATGCATTCTGAGGCCAGCAGGAGTTGGGTCTTCGTGGCCTCGTGCGGAGCCTGCGACCCAGCAGCCCGCGTAATGGTATGGAGAACTACTCTCAGTGCTAGATCAGGAATAGTGTGGATGTCCACCTTCTTGCTTCCTGATCCTGTTTGTGCCCCTCGACACACCCGTGCCATTACTTCTTCCATCTTTTCCCCAGATGGTCTGCTTCCAGTCAGTACAGGGATTGGACCTCTGCGGGACAATCCAGTGATGAAATAAACATCGGTGACCTCCAGTTCTAACACCTGGTCTCGTAACCTGAACACCTGTTCCTGTTCGTCCTAGATATTGATTAAATACTGGAGGAGCTCGGGCTGAGCTCGTAAACATGCCGTGAGGAAGAACTTTTTCAATCCACAGTTTCTAAGTGCATTCATGCAAGCTTGTCTTTGCATGGCCTGTTCATCCTCTTCTTCGTGCTCTCGTTCCTTCCATTCGATTGCCATTTTGAGTGATTATCTGCATTCACATGGTCAAAAACCCTTAGTTAGATCTTTAGTGAGCTTCAAATTCCATGCATTTTGGTCTAAGTGTCGAAATTTTGGGCGAAATTTGAGGTTCGGCCGCTGGCGCGGCTGTTTTCTGAACAGTCGCGCCACGTGGCGCGGGCCCTTTATAAAAAGAGCTCATTGGCACGGGCCCGTGCCCGATACCCGCGCCAATGGGCGCAGCCCTAAAATTTTGAAAATGGCCACACAGAACTGATTTCTAAGGGAAAGTTATTAAAAAATGAATGAAAATGAAGAGCAAAAGAACGCCTCTTACCTGTGACAGACGAGAAGTTGAATGGTCGACTGGATTTGTCGCAATCACCGTCAGAAGTTTCTGCTCCAAAAGGACCACTGTTGCTTTCCACCGAGGTAAATGTAAAAGTAATTTTATTTTTACCAATTTGACATATTTATAACTTTTTCGACGTTAAATGAGTTTTAAAAAGTTATTTTTATCAAATATTTGCATATGTTATGTCGAAAATGGATTTTACGCTTGCTTGGTATGTGCAGCGGCAGGTTTTTGCGACTTAAACGATGGAAACGAGTTGTATTTTATACTTTTTCGGACTCGGTAAATACACGAAAAAGTCACTCTGGAGTCATCTTTCAGCTCTTTTCTGACTCTCTAAACATGAAAAGATTGCCGAGGCCCTTGTCGTTTCGATCTCGTTAAAATGGACGCGAATCGACATCCACCCGGTATAAGTTTAACCCTTTTTCGGGCTGGGATGGATTGATTACGAAAAAGGAATACCCTAGCCTATCGCGACTAGGAGGTTTTCCCGGATATTGTTTTCTACCTTTTCGGATCTGGGGAACTATTTACGAAAAGGGACCTGTGGAGTTTTCTTTTCCGCTATCTTTTCAAACTCTCTAAACATGAAAAGACGCCGAATTCTTCCTTTGTCAGACTCGTTAAACCCTGATGACATCGGATCTGGTCGAAATGACGTTCTCCGAGTTCCTCCTTCCTAGGACTCGTTAAATGCACTAGGATGGATTCGCCCGAAGGGTGGACTTATATTGCAAGCATATGCTATCCCCTTCAAGCTTGTTATCAAAAATAAGTGGGGTACTCGCCAGAAATGGTGGGGGAAAAATGGAACCATCGTCGTTGTCGTCGGCAGTATGTCGCTCTTGGACATGGCACTTGTCTGCATTCGTGTCGGGTTGGGGACATCTCATCTTGTTGCTTCACTTTGCCTCCGTGGGTTTGGGTAATCTCTTTTGACCTCTCATCTATTCAATGCCTCATCGCCATGACCTCTGATCCGTTGATGTCAAATACTGCCAAGTCCATTGTCGTGCCGTTCATGTGTTCAAGAGAAGTTGGCCTCTGCAAATGTCAACCTTCCTCTGTTTCTCATACGATCCTGATTCACAACAAAAACATCATGTTCCTCTGTCTCGTGTCGATGATGTGGGAATCATTATGGCCCACCTTCGATCAAGGTCACTTCCTGTCGACTTCAACTCATTATCCGGGAAGTTGGTCTAGAGACTCCTTATGGTACCTTGGAGCCTGCATGCCTCAATGGCAGGTTCGTCGCATTCGACGAGAGGTTTACATCATTGGCCTCCGATCGAGTGATTCTGCGGGTGTTCGACGTCAACTCATTTATTCGCACGTCGTAGATTGTACCTGTAGTACCTTGAGGACCATTGTCATTATTGGTGGTTTCTCTCGCGTCTGTTAACAGCTTTCATCATTGGCTGGTAATCAGACGATGTTCTTACATGTTCGACTTCAGCTCACATATTCACATGCTTGAACTTGTACTTTGTTGGGTCGAGATGGAGCGCAAGACCCTGGATTGTGTCTGTTGTAATCCAGGCTGCGATTGTGGATTATTATCATTATGTACATGACTCACTGATTGGATGGCTATGACCATACCTGAGTCTATTTGTTTGATCTTAGTTGGATGGCTGCGCCCATACCCTGGATCCGGATTATAGCATACTCTGTTTCGGATGGCTGCGTCCATGCCACATATACATCATGTACTTGAGATATCAGTTGTATCTTTCTGCGCAGGTTTTCCGATGGCGGGCCTTCAGTTGAACATGTTCTCGTAAAGCATTTCACCCCTCTCTCTCTCGGGCCTCATACTTTAGGGGGCATCTGTTACACAGTAATTTGTCACCGTCCCTACCATTCCCTGTCCCGCACAATGGAGGACCCATTTCGTGACCTGTGAACATTGTCATGCCTTGAAAACATCATCAATGCATTCCTCTAAGCATGAGCTTCATTTTCCCTAAAGACATCTCCTTGCAAAATCATGAAAAACATCCCTTTTTGCATTGGCGCGGGCAGACAGTTCAGTACTCGCGCCAATGGGGAAAATCCTGCAAAGAGGTCGCGCCAACTGGCGCTCTGTCCCAGAGCAGTAATCGCGCCACCCAATTTGAGGAATGTTTTTTAAATAAAGATGGTGGAAGTTGAGTTCCAACAAACTCAGAAACCATTGCCTATCTTGAGTTGGGAGGTTTGGCTGCGGAAGTTCTATGGAAGGGAAGTGGTTTTGCCACCTCCCATGGAACCTTCCTTGTTGATAGGGCCAATCCCATAATAATAGGGATCCCAACTCCCTCCTTCCCCATCTATAAAAGCTTGCTCAATCCCATGGCAAGCTAGTCTTGAAGTGCCTAAGCTTTGAATCTCCATATTCCCAAGAGCCTTTGTGCTGTAAAGAATCCTCTCTTTCCCTTAAGGCCGACTCAAGTAAGGAGACCATTGTCGAGAGACTCCGGAGAGGTTTTCCCTTTCCTTGGCGAGCTTGGCGAGACGTGGACGACCGGAGACCCGTCCGAAGGAGACTGCGACGTCAAAACTTGGTTGTAATCTTTCTTCGTTTATTATTTAATAGATGATTATGATTATGGTTCCACTCCGTTTTCCATCATGTTAATGTGAGTAATGTCCTTTCTGACTGATGTTTAGTTACGTATGCCGGTTTCTATGCTTGTATCTGTTCGTTTCTTCCATGTGCAGGTGTTCATCCGCGGAGATCGTGGAGGGATTGTGATCTGCCGAGGCTGAGGAACGGGGACGCTTCTTCTTCAGATCATAGCGTTGGAATCCAGGTAGGCTTCTATTCCTAGTCTTTCCATTCGTAACTAGGAGCTTGCGTCATAACATTGTTTGATTGTTGCTAGACCCCTGCTGGGCTAGTAGGGATCGCCTCTGTCCGCAGAGGGGATTTACCTCCTCAACAGTGACCAACTAGGGTTCCCAACTATGGCTGCCAAAATAAAGGATGAACCAATGACAGTGGCAATGTTCCATCTTTAACACATGAATGGTGAAAGACCTGGAACCCCTCCGGTAATGGGGGGAGGTCCAAAAGACACCTGGATCGACAAGGTTCTATTGGGAATTGTCAGGTGTCACCCAAATTTTATAAAACTTTGAGAGGATAGAGTCTATGATCAAAGAAAACTTCTTGCCACATACATAAAACAAAGCGAAAAATAAAATATATTTCCCTTTAAATTAATCTATGTGATCAAGCAATCAAAAAAGTGGTTTTTGTTCATTTGCATATGATACTCAAAACCCTAGAAGACATATGCATCCTCACACACTCAAAAGTAACTGGGCCTTGAGAATATTTCTTGTTAGTGTTGGCACAATGTCCTATAAGAGCTGGTGATGCCCCCAGTTAGCCGAAGAGAATCCAACAAGGTAAGGGTAGAGGGTCTAGTGCTTGCCTGCACCGTCACCTATAGGGTAAAGGTTGCTCTATTTTTTGGCCACTAAGAACCACTGTCCCACGTGAGCATTCGAGTCTTGGGATTCTTGGTAGTCAGCTAATAGTACCGAGTATTAGCTGGGTTAGATAGCCCCAATTGATACCGCACACACTGCGCCTAAGCCTAACCCCCTCTAAAACGGGTCTTTGCCGCACTCGGGTTTTCTTTTCCATAGGCTGATAGGTGGATTTGAAGCTCCCTAAATACACAATTTCTATGTTTCAGTATAAAGTATGATCAAGGTGGCTTATTTGATGCCTACCCCCTTGATCCTAACATAAGCTATAAATTCTTTTGTGGCCCCTGTGGGGATAATTTAGTGAGTTTGGTTAAGTTAATTTTAGGTGTCTTTGCTTCGCTTAGTGGGTGAGTGTGTGTAAGCATAAAGTGGACAAGCACATAGTTTGAATGTGTGGATATCATTGATCCTTTAAAAAATCCCCTATTTAAACTATGTTGTATTGTTCCTGGCTCAAATGGAAAACATGTGTGGATAACGGGCCGCTTTCAAATTTTCCTAGTTAATCTATGTGACTAACTAGAGGGAGATGGAAAATTTTGAATATGGAGCGTTCATATTCTTACCAAGGGTCACCGGAGGGTGCAAAGGTAGCAGAGATTACTTGCTCTTATATAAACAATTCAATCCTAGTCCCGCAATTCCTAGTGCAAAAATTGAACTAAACAAAAAACTTTTACACTAGAATAAAGAAAACTAGCTATGCATACATGGTCTTGGGCCACTTACTTGGACTAGTTATCTAGGTGTGAGTACCAAAATTTGAAAAACATAAAATTTTCAGAATGCAAGTTACTTTGTCCCCTACTTAACCTATGTGAAGATTTTGCAAAAATCAACTTGAAGTAAAACTGACACTAAGCCTACAAAAGCAGTTAAAAGTGAGTTTTAACAAGCTGCGAGGTACCACAACTAGTGCTGGAAGATGCATTAGGGGCTGCCAAGCACCTTACAAGCAGAAAAAGACAGAATTCAGGGAGAAATTTCTCATTCTGTAAGTTGTGCGCAAAAGGCTGAGACAGGTGCCCTTCCTGTGCACGGGTCAGCACTAAACGCGCACCCTGCACATCTGTGAGGAATAAACGCACACAAATTCCTGTAAGTAAAAAAAAAATTAGGAGCTGCTCTTCTTTAGTCTGTCACTCAGGGTGAATCTAGGGACTGCAAGAGAGATCAGACTACTATCAGCTCCACTCCACAACATAGACAGATGTCTCCAACAAAAGAAGGCACAACCACATAAACTTGGTAATAAAACGTTAGTAGAGTCGCCAATCCTGTTGTGGTGTGTTTGGTGCAAGGATGTACGAAATCATACCAGTTTAAGGGGTGTGGTTTACCCCTTTAAACTATTGGTAATAGGCAGAAAGAAGTGGAGTAATTGAGCATACTATATATAAAAATAAGCATGCAAATGTTATATAAAAACTAAACTAAACTAAGCATAAATAAAAATAAGCTCTAAACGAGTCAAACGACACAATAATGCAAATGGTGGCTCTAGGCCCCTCTTATTGAGCGCTAGTAGTAAGGAGAAGAATACTTAACCCTCTTGCCAAAGGGCCCATTGACAATGGTTCTAGGTCCTGATGCAAGGATGTTGTTCATTCCAAGCCCGCCTCAGTGTAGTCTCCCTCTCTCCCTCTACTGTGTGGACTGAGCTTGTTGGATGGCCAATAAGTGAGTCCCCTCTATCTGTAGCTCCGGGTCACACACTGCTAGTATTACTTGGGAAATTCTAGCTAGCATAACAATGTGATCACCCATTCTTCATTTCATGGTGGCTTTATATAGGGAATTTCAAATCCTCCTTCCCTCCCTTGGTACATTGTGGATGGTGACCCAAGGGAGAGGTATGATTCCTTTGTGTGCTCCAAATATTCCATTGTGTTCTCACATAGTGTCTAAGGAGGCATTGGTGGCTGTCCTTAGGTGGCTTCAAGTAAGGAGTAACTTGTCCTTTTCTTTATGTGGTCCCAGATAGTGACATTTTTCCACTCTTAGGAATGCGTGCTTATCAGGCCAAAAGGCGCGCAGAAGGCGCTCTTCTTGAAGGATAATGCATGCAATCAGCATTTAAGACTAGTTAAAATTTGATTTTCCTTAAACCTTTGAGATTTTTAAATACTTTCTGGATCCTGTAATGTCTTCTAGCCCTGTAAATCCTTTGGCTTGACATTAATTAATGTCATCTTTTGTTGTACGATTTTCCGGTGTTAACAATGAGAACCCACCAAATCCCATCAATTGGTACACTCACCAAGACTAAACAAAAATAGTAAGTCCGACAGGAGATTGATCAGTACCTGAAGTAGCTAGAGAAGATGGCCACCAAGGAGGACATGGATATCAATAGACAAACTTTGAATACCTAAATTGGTGGCATGGTTAATATCAAAACAATTTTTCAACTGATTAAAGAAGAAGTGAAGACCAGTTCCAAGAAATTATACCTGGATGCACTGGAGGAAAAAGTCCTCTTACAACCTCACACCATGTTATTGTTTAGGGAGACCATCACATAGTACCAACCTTGCCATGAGTATGTGATCGAGAGACACTAAGTCTAGGATGACTAACTTGATTTCACTCCAACTCCAACATCATAGCATTTTGTCTTGTTAGACCGTCAAGTTGTCTCTACCCTATTTTGTCTTATATGGGTACGAGTGGAAATGTAATATTATTTGTAATTATTATATGAGTGAAATTCCATGTGTCCATGATGGAATGTGAAGAGACATATGTTATGTGAGGAGTCATGATGAGAGTCCAAGAGTCACAAAGGGGGCATGCTAAGAATCACCCCCCTTTAGTTATAAATACATCCTCATAACTCTTGTAACAAGATTTTGGGAGCCAAGCTTTTGAATAGGCTTAGTTTTAGAGAAGGCTTCGGAGTTTTTTGTCAGCACTGACTTCTATGTAGCATATAGGGAGTATACTTTTTTTGGAGGAACATGTGCTATTGAATTCACATTCCACTATTGGGGCAAGTGGTTCGTCATGTTGTATGTATGAATGGAACTTTCACTTATAATAATATGAGAGTCGACACGTCTTCATTCATATATTGTAAATGTAGTAGGAATATTGTGTTTATGTTTGTGATGTATGTTGTTGAAATTATGCATATTCTTATGAACTATTTTGTTTGAATTTGTACGAATCTTGTTGAATGCGTGCTCATGTTTTAACTCATCACCTTTAACTTGTGGACTGTTCTTCTTGTTAGTATGTGTGATTTCTTTTCAGCTCATGTGTTCCTTTCAAACTGCATACTATTACAGGCTTCCAAGGGGCTAACTTCCTTCTCCCATTTGTTGTTAGAACGGCTCATGCATCATATTGAATTTCCACAGGGTCACACACTTTACCAAAGACACTATATTCCACTCTGTGCGTTTTATGATCCAAGGCATATCATAAAACACCTCGCTATGGGGACTCCTACTCCAAACCGTGTAAGGTTTAGATGGGACTTCGTATCAGGGAGACCCCCTGAATGTTGGCGGGTCCAACACCATAAACAATAATTTATCTGTCTTAAGAATTATTTTTTCTAATGTGGACATTGAAATATTTTATTTATGAATGTAAAAAATGTTTTTTGTTACTAACATATATTTTGTAAACTACAACACAAAATGAATTGTGCAATTTCTTCACATTAAATTGTAATATCATATTATTTTAGACTCTACATTAAATAATGAAGAAATAAAACATTTAAGTAGTAACAAAAGTAGAAATCAATTGTAGACAAAAATAGAAAGTTAAGCTTTTAGTTACTTTATTTCTCAATATCAATACTATTTTTAGAGGTCACTTGTGAAATCCATACTAAGTAATGAAGCAATCAAACATGTGCTTTATACCAAAAGGTAGAAAGTAATTATAAATGAAATTAGAAAATTTTTACATTCAATTAATTTATTTCTCTATATAAAGTTGATGTAAAATTAAGGTAAAATTTAAAGAATTTTAATTTGTAATATCTAGGTTATTATCCCATCTCACATTCTACGATTAGGAGAAATAATAGCAAAATTGTTAGCTAGTTATGAATTTATATACTCTTGGCCCCCTGTGTCTTCCACCCGAAGAATCTTTCCAAACTCTCCTCTCAAGGACATGTACTAGAAATGCATTCAGAAAGACCTTCTAAACCGATATGGGAGGATTACTAAGAAAAATGGGAAGGGGGATATGGGATATTCTCATCCCACCTGGAAAAAGCACTATGGATGTGGAAACATGCTCTCATGATAAATTTGATTCTTCAACTCTTAATGCATGTTGATTTTCATTTAATGCAATCATATTCTAAGCACCCTACACATAACTCTTAGTTATATGTAATGAACTTTGCCTATTAGTTGGGGCTTCACTTATGTGGTTTTCTAGCGGGGAACGATTTTAACCATGGCTCCAAGCATTCTAGTTCCTACAGAGCTTAGATTTGTAACAAATGGTGGTTAGTGTAACTCAGAAGTCTCACTAATAGTGATATGGAGTATTTTTACCTATTTCTTTCCATTGCCTCGTTCCTTCACGCGCCAGATTGGTAAAAATAAAACTCCACGTTAGGAAATTGAAAATTTAGGAGACTCGCTCAATATTATACTCCACGAAAGTGGAGTGAAGTTGGTAACTTCCATATTATTTATATTTTTCATTTCATTTTTCACTTACCCTCCTCCCGTAGGTTAGAAATATTTCGAAACACTTGTGCTCAGTCCTTTCCTCCTCTAAAGTTTACTTACTCACACTACAAGGAAAAGACCCTCTAGCGGATGTTTTTGAGGAAACCATTATAAAAATAGCCCAAATATTCGTTTGTAGCAGAGGTCTCTAGAGGAGGTTAGTGGGTCAAGGTTTTTGCGGATGTTTTTTGTCGGATGCATTTCTCATCATAAATCGCACCGGTGCGTTTAACTCACAACACACCAGTGCATACTAAAAATTGACACACCAAGACACCGTGCTCTCCGTAAAAACCCGCACGGTGTGTCTAATTACTATAGCGCAATGGTGCGCTACATATAAACAGGCTTGTTGCATCTCAAAAACCCACACACCGAAGCAGGGTTAAATAAAAAAAATTAACCGACCGAAGAAACGGCATTTTTCACTTCTTTAGTGCTCTAGACCTCTCAAGCACTAGTGTGAATTTCTCTTATGTGAGGTGCCCTGCCATTGGTGCTCCCATTGCACGCACTGCTGCTGTCCATTTCCCACCTTATGGAGTTCAAATTTTCAAAAACGGTGGGAAATTTTGGTTTCTCCAATTCCTCAGCAGATATGCCTACTTGACGTGCAAATGTACAAGTATTTTATTTTTTTCTCAATAACTAAATGTTTTAGCGGATTAGATTTGTAAAAAACCTTAAAATTTACCATTTTAATTTTAATTTTTGTTTTGTGCAGTGCGCTCGAGCTGTTCGGATCACACCTTTCATGGTGATGCTTGTAAATATACAGGCCACACTGTGAATGATGCTAACGGAAACCGCCCCAGGTTCCAGTGTGGTATCGAAAAACGTGCACCGTTTTTTTTTAAAACTTACATGGCGGTGCGGTTGTTTAAACGACCACACCGTTGACTATGTACCAGTGTCGGGAGGGCGGTGCATTGACCAAAATATGTGCCCCGAGGCGGATAGTTAGGTCAACACATTGCCCTCCTGACATTAGTACATAGTCAACTGTGCGGTCGTTTATAAGACTGCTCCATTAACCATGTAATGATGTTAGGAAGGTGGTGCACTGACCTAACTATTTTCCCCCGGGCACATAGTTTGGTCAATGCAACGCCCTCTCGACACTGATACATTGTCAACGGTGCGGTCCTTTACAGGACCACACCGTTGATTATGAATTATTGTTCGACGCTGCGTTGACCTAACTATCTACCCCGGGGCGGATAGTTTCGTCAATGCATCGCATAAAAAGTACATTTTATGTTTTGTGGTGCACGAACAATTTCCATGCACACTGAGGGCGGTGCGTGATAAAAACATATGCACTGGTACTAGTGTGTGACTATTTTTTTGGGCACACCGACTGCTTTTTTTTTTTCAAAAAAAATTATATATATATATATATATATATATGTATTTAATATGTGAATCATTCAACAATGCCAACGAAGAGAAAAAAGGGAACAACAAGAACATATGGAGGACCAGTATAACGTGATTCACCTAAGGGAGGCATGACAGAGTGAGAGATTTATGTACCCTCCCCCTATTACAACATTCGCCCAATTACTCCTAAGGGAGGCAGGCATCCTCAAGTTCTATGAGGAGGCTACATCCCCGAAGGGCCATAGTGGGTTATTGGGACAACTCATCTTCAGGTGGAATGCCCACCGACAGGCTTTCCCAGTCTGTCCTGACTAGTGGTACATGGCCACTGAGGAGGAAATATATTTTATTACTGGCCTATCTAGGAGAGGGAAAGATTTTCTCCAGTTCCAGATGTCCCCATCGGCTATGCAACACTGAGTCAGTTGGTGTAATCCTAGAGATACATTAGGGACGATATAGTTTCTCTTGCAAATTTTCAAGTGTCCGGTGGTTAGTTACATATTGTTTCGTTTGGTGCAGAGGAGGTGAGGTGCCTCTCACTACTTTTGATGACCATTACACACTATGCTAGTGATGGGCAACGCATTAGTTGCTTGCTTTTATTTTATGTTGATTCTTTATTCCAGGTGCCACGAATTGTGAGATGGTCTATGGTTTTTTTTTGGAAATTTTGTACAACATTAGATCAATTTCATTCTAAGGCACGTGAGAGGTTGACCTTCCATTTTTCTTTAGAGTTATTTTGTTTATTTTTTGAGAGGTTTCCAGATACGAGGCCTACCTTTTTTCGGCAACCTCGTAGGCCAATGCTACATGTACAGATGCAGATGTGGGGCCAGATGATGCCCAAGAGGGGCCAGTCTTACTTTCCCGCCAGGATATCTCCTAATGCACTGGAGTTGCTATCGAGTGTTGATGATCATTCCTTCGTTCTAATGCATGTTCGTCTACCGGTTTGGATTGGAGAGGGTGTAACAACATCCTCTTCACACAGGATGAGCCACAGGATGCGAGAGGTAATATTAGTGTTTTCTTTAAATTAATATAGTCTCATTTTATTGTCTTAATTAATTAATTATAATTATCAAATTTATTCGAACACGTTCTTTAACTTGTTTTATTAAATTGTTTAATGAAAATGTATACTTAATATTGTTGTGTACTATATATTTTGTATATATTGGGATATTCATTAGGGATGATATTCCACCCCCTCTGAATGATCCAGGTGTAGATGTTGATGAGGAGATGGCAGAGGTCAAGGATCAGGGTGACAGACCTAATCCTGATCAAGTGAAAATACCCGCGGGGCCGAGGCATAGGTCGGACACCAGATTTAGGATTGAGTTGGGCGACCAACTCTGTCGACTGCTAGTTAATGAGGGAGTCCACCTGGTTACGATCAGAGAGATTCAGGCTGATCTTAGGCTCAGACGACTTTGGAGAGGCATGCCCCATGATATGTTGACCCTCATGCGTCATATCGTTGGAGCTTCCAGAGCATTGACGTGGGATAGGAGTGGTAGGCGTCATGGAGATGCACGATAGAGTAGCGCCTCATCTTATGATCATGATCATGAGGGTAGTGATCATCATTCTAGTAGTCCACATCCTCCTACTTCACCTCACGACAAATATCATGATGAGCAGCGAGCATCCAGTCTTGATCAACCTGCATCGTCTAAGAAGTTTGCACCATCTCAGCAGACACCTAGTCTTGAGAAGGTGGGTCCATCTGAGGAGGCAGGTCCATCATCACAGGCTGCACTATCCACGTCTGAGCAGGCTGCTCCATCAACGAGTCATCATCAAGTAGTTCTCGAGCATACTACACCATCGACTGAGAAGGCCTCGACTAGTATTAGATTTGATGTACCACCAGATATTTGACATTTATATGCAGTTATATTATAGTTGTATATTGTTGACATTATATATATATATATATATATATATATATATAGTCCATGTATTTTATGTTCATGTTGATGTACTTAATTTACATGTTGTTGTTCATCATGATGTGCATATTGTTTGGTCATGTTAGATATGTTCATTTAATGTTCTTGCAGATAGATGTGTATGTGATAGAAGTTGTTTGACATGAGATGTATATTTGATGTTTGTGTTGTGATGATGTTATACAATTCTTGTGTTTTGTTAGCTGATCATGGTCACGATGATTAGATGATGTGAGTGAATTTGAATGTGTATTTTAGTTGAATATGATGTTTGTACGATGGTTATCATGATCGTGATGTTTATTTTTAATATTAATCATGATATTTATTAAATATTGTGTCGTGATTGTAATTTTAATTTTAATTTTAATTGTATCTAAAATTGTAAAATTGTAGCCCACGTGGTGTAGAACAGTCGGTGATGGGGTGCACTGTTAAGGCACTCCGTTCTGTAAGGTCACCGGTTCGAAACCCGTGGGTGGCATGGGAGGAGAAAAAATGGAAAAAAATTAGGATTAGTCTGAACAAGAAAAAAAAAAAAAAAATTGTAAAATTGTAATTGTATGTAAAATATTTGTAAAATTGTAATTGTAATTGTACATAATTGTATTGTGAAATTGTAAAATTGTAATTGTAATTGTATCTAAAATTGTAATTATAGTTTTAATTGTATGTATTCATGTCATGATTCAATTTTATTAAAATTGTAATATTTGTAAATTTGTAAAATTCTAAAAATTTGATTGTAATTGTATGCATCGTGATTGTAATTGTAATTGTATGTAAAATTGTAAAATTGTAATTGTATGTGAAATTGTAAAATTATAATTATAATTGTAATTCTAATTCTAATTGTATGTAAAATTGTAAAATTGTAATTGTAATTGTAAAATTGTAAAATTCTAATTGTAATTTTAATTGTATGTATTGTCATCATTCAAATTTATTAAAATTTGTAAATTTATAAATTAATAGTCAATTTTGAACCATAATTACTATTGTAAGTAAAATGTATACCGTAAATATTGTTAAATTACCATAACTATAAATTTGTAAATTTGTATGAATATAAATAATTGTAAAATAATAAATCTAGAGTAACTCCCAATTCACTTCTGCGTGAGGCATGCCATCCTTGCAACATAGCTAATTATTTGCAACGAAAGAGCCTTTGAATCCTTGGGATTATAGGCATGTGCCTCAATATCTTAAAAGGAGGACCACATGATTTACCCTTTTTTATTTATTTATCATACCTTTCATGCCCACATTTCGGACATATCTCTTTGTTTACATATTCTTATATATATATAATACAATCATTTGGACATGCATTATATGATATGTACACAACACCCAATATTTTCAACAATTTCTTTGCCCCTTCGCAGCTACCGGGCAAGACATTATCACTCATAAGAACATTATCTTTGAATAACCTGTAGTTGGTCATGGATAATACTAAATGTACATTAATGCTGATATAATTATTAATAGACATAAAATTGACCATTTGTAATGTTCATTGTGTGATTATATTTCTCAAAATATAAGGGAGGAATTGATGGTAAATTACCTCAAAATTTTCGAGAAACATGCATTTGACAAGTCAAAATTTTCTTTCAAGTTGTACAGTAACATCGTTGTCCCCAACTAGGTAGAATTTGACTGACCACCAGGTCCAAAGAGAGGGGTGGTGGAAGAAAATTTAAGGTTTTCGAAAAAGTTATCAACGATATGAGCATCATCCCCTAGCTGGTCATTGTTCTAGAATGCATCTAACAAAATTGTCTCCATGGTAGTCGTATCCCTTAATTAATCATCCATACCAACCTCTATTTGATTGCCTCCATTTCCAGCTTGTGAAGAGCTACTATTGCTGTAGTCATTCCTAATTGGTGAATTTGGACATAGTGGGAATTGAATAGGTGGTTTCTTCAACCATTTTTGGTATCGTTCCTCTCTGAGTTTTTCTCTTAATTCAACCTTCTATCGATTTGACGTTGTCATGAGGTGCAATGGAAGATGGTAGGTAGGTCGCTCATCATCACTAGAATCCTAATAATTAAAAAAAAAATTGAACATGATTAATACAAAATCTATGATATCAATTAGTAATCACATCGACAATGCATGATTAATTGGTTAGACGTTGAAATAATTACATTAATATACCAAACAATTATTATTACCTTCATTGTCCTAGGATTGTGGCTAGAAGATGCAATGTTACAATTGGCAAGGTAAAGCGGTTGTCCATTTTCATCTACCAAATGCGCCTTGCAGTATGCTGCTCCTGATAAGAGCTTCCGACATTTTGGAGTTGTTTGAATATGTTGTGCATCTGAATTTGAATCTGAATATGCATGAAATTGCAAATTTGTATACATTAATTTTATTTAGCTGATTGACATGGATAAAAAAAATAAATTTAATTAGATAATGAAAATATAAATAAAATTTGAAGTAAATATTACGTCTGGAGATGGATAGGGAGAACTCCGCGATGGAATTTGAGAAATATTATGGAACGAGCTGGATTTTGAAGAATTGTCCATTTGATATAATTATTAGATTTTCTCCTTGCATTCAAGCAACATCAACAATAAATTTTTCTGTACATACTTAAAAGTAATTTCGGTGCCTTAAAAACATACTTATTGTTATCAGTGTTAATGTACAATTAACCGCACCGATGCGTTTTAGTTACTGCGCACCAGTATTGTGTTATTAATTGATGCACCAGTGCGATTAGATAACAAACACATCGAATATCCGCAAATTAAAAAAGTGCAACTTTATTTTTTCTAAGTGAAAAAAAAACGGTAAATTGAAAAATGGGCGGAAAATTATTTTCGGAAATCTAATTTCATAAAAATTTTCTTTAAATAGTAAAATCTATTCATTATTTCATTATTTTTGCAAAAAAATTTAGGGAGGGATTTGCACGAGAGACATACCTAGAGCAAGAGAGCACGAGAGCGTTGTGGAGCAAAAAAATACTTTCAAACAACACCACTATTCAAGGAATCAGAATTTAAAACATCTAATTATTCACACAAAAACCTTGTAGTATAGTAAAAATGTTAAATTTTACTGTAATAATTGTTATTTTTATAGTTTCTGTTGGTTTTAATATATGCATAGTAAAATTTTAAATTTACTGTGCATTTTCAGAGAATATATATATATATATATATATATATATATATATATATATATATATATATATATCCATTCTTACATTAAACCCTTGATTCTTCTTGTTTCTGTGACTTCACAATTAGGGCTTTTCATTTTAGATTTATAAGGTTTGTATATATATATATATATATATATATATATATAGGCAGATGACATCTAACCCATGGAACGACTTGCAGAGTCAGATCTCAATCCATGTCGGCCCTTGCATGATTTTTTTAAAAACATATTTTTTTTAATCAGTGCGCCCTGTGTAAAATGACGCACCAGTGCGCTATTTTATTATATCGCACCGCACGTGTATTGTTTGTATTAATCATTGCACCAGTTAACATATAACACACCACGTCTCCTTGTTGACAGAGAGCATTATATGGTGTTTCTATTATTTTCTCGGTGCATTTATAAGAACATGTCGCACCGCCTCCTCCACGACATCTTATGCTACAAAAACTAACACTAGAGGATTTTTATTAATTTGTATGTGTTAATTGGTGCACTCGTTAACATATAACGCATCGGGTCTCTTTTTTGATAGAGATCACCATACGATGTTTCTACTATTTTGGCGGTGCATTTATAAGAATATGCCACATTATCTTCGTTGCGTATTGCTTGAAAGCCACACTGTTTTCTTGATTCTTTTTTTACATGAAAATTTTGTGATTTATTGATAAAATATATTAATGAATGGTATGGTACTAGTTTCATATTGATAAAGAAATGGCTGACAAGAGATCAAGTGACAAAAATGCTGATAGCACATCGATAAAAGAAAAAAAGGAAAGTTCTTTGTTAATTATTCACAAAAATTATTATTTTTGAACTATATGTAAGTTTAAATAATATGTATTGTTTACTATGTATCATGCAGAGCCACAAAATGATGAAGCTCGATAAGATTATTTCTAATCTAAGACCAGAAGATTGTAAAAGCTTGATGGAAAAATTGTAGAAGGATGAACCAGGTGAATGAAAAAATACTATCGATCCAATATGAGTTTATTTTTTTTAATTTTCACTAATAATATACTTAAAAATATTACATAATATGTTTCAAACAATCTATTAATTCACATATGTTTAATTTTCTACAGGGACCAACAACGAAGAAAATGAATGTTGTTCTATGAAAAGAAAAAAAATAGAACATGCAAATGAAATGAATTGCTCTGTAGCTCATCTGGAGTGCTGCTAGAGGTTAACGAAAGGGGGGAAAAATTTTACAAAATTTTTAAGGATCTAGTCGAATGAATGTATAGACATTCTTTCTCCTTACAATACAAAAATCAATCCAATGATTCCAAGAACCAAATTTTATTTAAACTACTGGATGCGTTTCCAGAGAATTGGTCAATGAGACATGCCATACTTTTAATAGCAAAAGCGTACAACAACAAAAAAGAAGAAAGGAAAATTAATATTCCTTTAAATTTTTTTCTAGAATTATATGTATATATTACTAGAAAGCAATCATTTATAAACCTGTAGTCTAAAAAAGCAACAGAATAGCCCAAAATCCGGCAAATATTTTGAAAAAATCTAGCAAAGATTTATCATAATCTTGTTTATAGTTGTTAAACTTCAGTATTTTGGGTGCCCTAAGAGTTTTTGATAGTGTTGAATCCATTTCCACTATCAAAAATGCAATACAAACACTCCAACTACCTGATTTTTTGAATATTTTTTTACTGGATTCCGGCAAAAAGCTGTCATCCGGGCTATTCTATATGTTGGGTAGACAACTTCATTTATAAATATCATTTTTTTTATATTTACTTTTCATATATCAATATAAAAATTAAATAGTTTATTGTCATGTTACATTTTCAGGAAGATTATGAAAATCTCAAAGGATGAACGAGACGATATCAGAAATATGCCAGTAGGAATGTCCAAAAATGTGTACAAGGATATGGTCAATGAAATGGACATAATTGCATCACACGAAGAGCCATCTCAACAACAACGTGCTTCAAATGTAATATGTATTCATTGATTTTTTCGATCAGGTACAATAAATAAACAATTTAACATTAAATATTAATTTTCAAGTATTTTCTTGCAGAAAAGAAAAGAAAATGGAACCCATTCAGCACATAAAACAAGACGACAAGGAAGAAAAGGGTTGATATCTATGTTTGTGAGTAATTGTTACTTCCTTATAAAAACTTAAATATATTTCATCTTTGTATATTTTAAGTTGTTTTATAACAATCATCATTGAATGTCTTCAAACAGGTGCTAACATACAAAGAAGAACCATCAGACGAATTGATTGACATTGGGTTAAATATGGGTTATGAGTATATGTTGGCATATTAGAAATTAGTTGTGGAATTTGTAAGCATCTATCTTGTTTTACTTAGAGCTGTCTATAATTAACAGAACAAAAAAATCTTTTATATTAAATATATGTTTTTTTATGGGGTATAAAACTTGTAGGAAACTAAGTATGGAACTGCGCCAACAAATGAATTGTTGAAAGATGGCATGAAATTTGGTTTTGAAACAATGTGTATAGTCCATGAGTCATTTCTTGCTATGGTACATTTATTTTCGATTTACATTGATGTATATTATTTAATATTGCACTTTTCATTATTCTCAATAATGTATATACACTCATTACAATTTATTTTTATGTTTGTAGATGGAAGTTGAAGAAGAAGAAAAATATCAACATAGTGAACAAAAAATTCCTCAAAATAACCCTTCATGGAAGTAGCTCGAGTAGTGACAACAGTTCCAGCGAAGAATTATGATCAATATGTTTGGATATCAAAGCAAGGAGTTGTATTTTTTGAAATATTTGTTTGTGAAATCAAGCATTTTGTTTAATGTAATGGAAATAGTGTCCCAATTGAAAGACAAAGGGATACCAATAACTGTCCCATTTTGTATGACAAACAGTGTCTTATTCATATATATATATATATATATATATATATATATATATATATATATATATATATATATATATATATATATATATAATGAAATACATTTTAATTTATTCTATTGCATTCTCCATTGTCGATATGAAATGTTACACCACTGATTAAATATATGGATAATTAAATATTATAATGAAGGGATGCGAAATCTAATGATATGATATAACAAATTAATCCAAAAATCACATTCAAATGCACTAATAAAAATTTAATTGATATGAATATTGTTATAAGATATGTGTAGAATTTTGATGAATAATGAATTTTAAAAAATCACAATAATTGCACTATCACAGGTCAATGTTTCTAAAAAATACAAAATGAACACTAGTGCATGTTAGTTACTTTGCACTAATGCGTTTGTATGATAATGCACACTGGTGTGTTTCTATAACCTATGGGCACCACACAAATACCAATACCAATTAGAATGTTTGGTGCACTTTAGTCACTATGCACTAGTGTGTTTGTATGATACTGTGCACTGGTGTGTTTCTACCACCTATGGGCACCGCACAATTACCAATTATACCAATTAGAACACATGGTGCACTTGATCGACGACTACCACCCGGGCGGTCTGATAGGCATTGCATGCATTGGTGTGGTTTTCCTTTAATATGCTGGTGCATTTTTGTAATTTAACGACCCGGTGCATTGTAACACCTATAGGGCCCGGTGTGGTTTTACACCTTAATGGCCCGGTGCATGCACCTTCCACAAGCTCGGTGCATGCACCTTCCACAGGCCCAGTGCGTCTGTCTGGATCACATGCATCGGGCCATTGCTAAATGCCTCGGGGCATCCGATTTTTTTTTTCTGTCTCGATGCTTTCTAGGTTTACAGTACTAGTGCGTTCATGATACAACGCACTGGTGCATTGACACTTGATTCACACACCGATGAGAAAAACATCCGTAACAACCTCTGGCTGCCTAAATTTTTATACTTGTGTTGAAATTTTGTTTGAAGCTCCACCAAAACCTCCGTTACCGAAAACAAATGTTTTAGAAAATGTTTTCTTGAAAATTTTGGCCAATTTTATAACACTAAAAACCTCCTTTATAACCTCCAATAGAAGGTATTTTCCTTGTAGTGTCATTCCTGGCACCAAAATTTGAGTATAGCATTGTTGGTCTCCCCCTGCCATGATTTCCTTCTCTAGAACATCTCCTCCTCTTTTGGCATATAATATCATTTCACCCCCCTTGTGATTCCCTCTGTATTATCCTTAGCTCATCTTTGCACTCTGATTTATCCTTCACCTAATTCTTCACCCTAGGGCCTACGTTGTTGATGTTTTACTTGGGTAAGTCTCATTATATATACATAGTCTCTCTCCTGCAATTTTCCTTCCCTCTTCTTGTGGATGATGGTGGTGGCACACATTAGTTGTGACTCTTATCGTGCTACCCCTTTTCACCATGTGCTTGTGAGGTGGGTTTCCCCTTGTCCTTCTACAACTCCTACCTCCCCCAACAAACCCCTCTTTGACACTTGGCTCTTTTCTCTTTTATGACCCATCCTCCATGCCTCGTCCACATGTTTGTGTCCATAGGGGTTCGACCTACTATCAATATCAGGTCCACAGGGGAAACACATATGCATCACCATCTAAAGGAATCTACCTCCCACTTTAGTGACCTCATGCTAGTCCCCATCCAAGAAGAGCTAATCCATGTTGATGGATAAATCACCTCTCATAAACTTCAATTCTCAGACACAAATGGTTCTTTCTTAGTTGGTCAATTAGGTACCGTGCACTGAGAATACTCATGGCTAACTTAATTAGTATATGCACACAGTTGATATCTATTAGCACATTAAGCTCCTCTTGGGTAGACCCATATTATAATTGTAGGAGCATTGACCTGAAATTATCCATTCCTTTGAGCGTCTACATCATTACATGAAGGAGATGGACTAAAGGATGGATCACATTGAACAACATATCAATATCCCTCCCTTGGTGGTAGGAACCACCAAAGATAAGAAATATCCCATCTAGGTTTCTGTTGTAGACTCTGATCCTTTTGCCTAGTTTTTATGTTATGATTGTGTTATATTGATCTTTTTTTCCTACTCTTTATTTCCACAGTTGGTTATGCAAGCTAGATAGGTTTTTCATGATAAATTTTGATTGTACTAGTACTTAGATATCTCTTACTTCTCTAGGTAGAGTAAATTTTTGTCTTTGGTTGAGTCTCCCATTAAGACATTAACTTAAGACTTATCAATATTATCTTGTAACCTCCAACTTCTAAGACAATACAATTTACACACACACAAAAATGATTAGTGTTTTATTTATGACCCATATTTAAAAAAAAAATCGTTATTATTGATTTTTAATTTCTTAATGTAGGTATTAAATTACTATTTTTAAATGTAATTTCACGGCACAAAATATTCGTGGAAAATTTTTAGTAATAGTCAGGGAAAAAGGGTTTAGATTTATTCTTTTTTCTTTTCAATTTAATTCAAAAAATGTCATGTCACTTCAATTTCCATTCTATTTATGGCACTAAACTCTTATGGCTTATTATTGATTTACTATGTTGTTATTATCTCTCTCTCTCTCTCTCTCTCTCTCTCTCTCTCTCTATATATATATATATATATATATATATATATGTTTAACTCATTTTTTAATTTATAATAATAATAATGATAATATTAATAAAGTTATAATTTAGCTTTTGTTCTTTCACACTGTGCAATGTACTATGAGGTAAGTGGCTTGATGCACATTATGGGTTGTTGACTATCCACTTTTACTAGCTATTTAATTTATATGACTATGTTAGATATTTACCATCACCATCCTTTATATGAAATATATATCATAAATTTTATTATAAATATATATCAAATTTTATATTAAAATATTCTTTAATACTATTTTTTATTAAAAAGTTATATATATATATATATATATATATATATATATATATATATATATATATATAATTTTGTAAAAAATAAGACTAAGCAATCTTTAAGAAACACCCTCACTCATTACGTTTGCAATGAGGCAAAAATTTTGATAGACAACCTCATTCATTGTGTTTGAACTAAAATGATGATGATGTAAAATCACCAAAAATAAATAATAATATATATATTTTTTAAAATACTTTTTATTACTCTTCTCAATATTAAATGTAATAAAGAAACATGATTAGAAATATGATATTCAAAGTGGCATAATAAACTCAAGATATTTAAAATGACAGATATATAGAAATAAAATGCTTATATGTATGATTGACAATATATCAAACATCTTACATATATATTTTACAATAAGACTTGAAGTTTTAACTAATTACGATATCTCTTATCTTATGTTTGTGAGTAGGAGTTCAACTAGATTATATATGTTTCTGCTAAATGAAGATGTGGACCTGATGCCCAATTCACCTTTGGCCACCATTTATACTCCACCACCTTCAGCCATAGAGAAATCCGCAAGCGAGGAAGGGGAGGCAATTCCCATCAATGATGACCTGGTCATGGATGTGTACAATCTATCATTTGATGAGTTGGAGAAGAAGATTGTACAAGTGTGAATAATCACTTCCCGGATCATCATACATCACACACATTAATGAGAGAAAGGGTGATCGTGGTAGAAACTAGCGGGAAACCAAATGTCATTGTTGATGCTAGTTGGGCCTTCCTAGGAGCAACTATGTCTAACACCTAGTTCTTGGTGGTCGAGAACAAGCAGTTGGCACAGGAAATATAGGAACTTCGACAAGAGAATGAAAAACTCCATGCAATAGTGTAGAGTGCATCTTTTGCACAGTTCTACCGCAAGGAGATAAGAAAAAGATACTTATTGAAGTATCTGCACTTGGAGACATAATGTGGGATCCTTATGAGGAGTTGGTAATCGTGCATAACAGAATTTTCCACCTGAATGAATTTCTACGAAAAAGTATAGAGTTTGTCAAGACTCTTAAGAATATAAAAACTATCATCACCATCATGCATGAGTGGAAAATGTGATACAAGGTCGCGTCGCTTACACTGGTAAAGAAGATGAAGCTGCAGGAAGAGTTAGAGAAAGCTAGAGTTCGGATGCTAATCTAGAACAAAAAGAAACTTGCCTCATTCATCAGAAGCATTTAGGCCACATATGTATGGATATACAACAATTTTGATTTCATGGTGATAACCCACCAAATCCCATCAATTGGTACACCCACTGAGACTAAACGAAAACTGTAAGTCTAACAGGAGATTGATTAGTACTTGAAGTAGCTAGAGCAGATGGCCACCCAAGACAACATGGAGATCAACAAACAGAATTTGCATACCTAAATTGGTGGCATGGTTAATATCAAAACAATGTTGCACCTGATTGAAGAAGAAGTGAAGACCAGTTCCAAGAGATTATACCTGGATGCACTAGAGGAAAGAGTCTGCTTACAACCTCACACTATCTCGCAATTTGGGGAGACCATCGCACAATACCAATCTTGGCATGAGTATGTGACTGAGAGACACTAAGTCTAGGATCACTGACTTGATTTCACCCCAAATTCAACATCATAGTGTTTTCTCTTGTTAGGTTGTCAAGTTGTCTCTACCCTATTTTTTCTTATATGGGTATGAGTGGAAATTGTAATATTATTTGTAATTATTATATGAGTGAAATTCCATGTGTCGATGATGGAATGTGAAGAGTCATATGTAATGTGAGGAGTCATGACGGGAGTCCAAGGGTCACAAAGGGGGCATGCTAAGAATCACCTCCCTTTGGTTATAAGTACATCCTCATAACTCTTGTAACAAGATTTTGGGAGCAAAGCTTTTGAATAGGCTTAGTCTTAGAGAAGGCTTGGGAGTTTTTTGTGAGCCTTGGATTTTTTGTAGCATATAGGGAGTATACTTTTTTGGGAGGATCAGGTGCTGTTGAATTCATGTTCAACTATAGGGGCAAGTGGTTTGTCATGTTGTATGTATGAATGTAACTTTCACTTATAATAAAATGAGAGTCTCCACGTCTTCATGCATATATTGTAAACGTAGTTGGACTATTCTGGTTATGTTTGTGATATATGTTGTTTAAATTACGCATATTCTTATGAACTATTTCATTTTCATTTGTACGAATCTTGTTGAATGCATGCTCATGTCTTAACTCATCACCTTTAACTCGTGGATTATTCTCCTTGTTAGTTTGAGTGATTTATTTTCATCTCGCGTGTTCCTTTCAAGCTGCGTACTATTACAGGCTTCTAAGGAGCTCACTTTCTTCCCCCATTTGCTATTAGAACCTCTCATGCATCATATTGAATTTCCATAGGTTCACACACTTGCTTTAACTAAAGACATCATACACCACTCTATTTGTTTTGCGATCCAAGGAATATCATTAAACACCCCACTACTGGGAATCCTACTCCAAACCGTGTGAGGTTTAATTGGGACTTAATATTGGGGATACGCCCTGAATGTTGGCGGGTCCAACACCATCAACAATACTTTATCTCTCTTTAATATTTTTTTCTAATATGGACATTGAAATATTTTATTTATGTTCATGGAAAAACTATTTTTTTTTATTAACATATATTTTGTAAACTACAACACAAAATGAATTGCACACATTCTTTAAACTAAATTGTAATATCATATTATTTTTAGACTATACATTAAATAATGAAGAAATTAGACATTTAAGTAGTAAAAAAAAGTAGAAATAAATTATAGACAAAAGCAGAAAGTTTACATTAGAAGAAATTTCAGCCAAAAAGTGGCCTCCCAAGGAAAGATAATAAAGTAATAGTTAAAATAATATAATAAGAGTTGTGAATTTTGTAGGGAAAAGAAAAAAACTATTTTTTTTACATGTAGTTCTAGCTTATCTGCTTATCATTTTACCCAAATTTCAAGTGTAGACACTCATTAGATGCAGAATTAAATTCCACATCCAACATGTACCCATTATGCATACTTTTGAGAATACCCAAATTGATTAAAAATTAAGATACATTAAAAAAATGTGTTCACAACAATTTTTTAATGTATCTTCCATTTTTGTCAATGTGGGTCTTCTCAAAAGTATGCATAATGGGTACTCAGTTGGATGTGGAATTTAATTCCACATCCAGTGAATGTCTACACTTGAAATTTGGGTATAGCTAAGGAGATAAGCTAAAAATAAAAGAAAAAAAATTGCTTTTAATCTTTTCCCTCCAAAATATTTACATGTACCTCTTTTTAAATTTAAATGATTTTGATTGGTTTACATATTATGACATGGGAATTACATGAGAATTTCATGGGCACTTACAGGCTAAAATTTCCTCTAATGCTTTCGATTACTATATTTCTCAATATCAATACTATTTTTAGAGGTCACTTGTGAATCCATATTAAGTAATGAAGCAATCAAACATGCGCTTTATACCAAAAGGTAGAAAGTAATTATAAATGAAATTAGAAAATGTTTCAATTCAATTTATTTATTTCTCTATATAAAGTTGATGTAAAATTAAGGTGAAAATTAAAGCATTTTAACTTCCAATATCTAGGTTATTATCTCATCTCACATTCTACGATAAGAGAAAAAATAGCAAACTTGTTAGCCAATTATGAATTTATATACTCTTGGCCCCCTGTGTCTTCCACCTGGAGACTCTTTCCAAACACTCCTCTCAAGGGCATGAGCTAGAAATGCATTTAGAAAGACCTTCTAAACCTATATGGGATGCTTACTGAGAAAAAGTGGGAAGGGGGATATGGGCTATCATCATCCCACCTGGACAAAGCACTAGGGACGTAGCAACATGCCCTAATGATAAATTTGATTCTTCAACTCTTAATTCATGTTGATTCTCATTTAATGTAATCATATTCTAAGCACCTTGAACATATCTCTTAGTTATATCTAATGAACTTTGCCTATTAGTTGGGCCATTACTTGAGTGGTTTTCTAGCAGGGAAAGATTTTAACCATGGCTCCAAGCATTCTAGTTCCTCCAGTGCTTATATTTGTAACAAATGGTGGTTAGTGTAACTCAGAAGTCTCGCGAATAGTGATATGGAGTATTTTTACCTCTTGCTTTCCATTTACTTGTTCCTTCACACTCTAGATTGGTAAAAATCAACCTCCACGTTAGGAAATTGCAAATTTAGGGGACTCGCTCAATATTCTACTCCATGGAAAGGGAGTGAAGTTGGTAACTTCCATATTATTTATATTTTTCATTTCATTTTGCACTTACCCTCCTCCTGTAGGTTAGAAATATTTCCAAACACTTGTGCTCATCCCTTTCCCCTCAAAATCTTACTTACTCATTCTTGGCAACAAAATTTGAGTTTAGCATTGTTGGTCACCCCCTTCCATGATTTCATTCTCTAGAACATATCCCCTCTTTCGGAATCTCATCTCATTTCACCCCCCTTGTGCTTCCCTCTATATTCTCCTTGTGTCATCTCCGTACTCTGATTTCTCCTTCACCTAAGTCTTCACCATAGTACCTACGTTGTTGGTGTTTTCCTTGGGTAAGTATCATTATATATACATAGTCTCTCTGCTGCAATTTTCCTTCCCTCTTCTTGTGGACACTGGTGGTGGCACAAATTCATTGTGACTCTTAACGTGCTACCCCTTTTCACCATGTACTTGTGACGTGGGTTCCCCCTTTCCTTCTCCAACTCCTACCCCCCCCGGCTCTCTTTGTCGATTGCCTTTTTTTTCTTTTATGACCACTCCTCCATTCCTCTTGTGTCCATAGGGGTGCAACCTACTATCAATACCAAGCCCATAGGGGAAACACATATGGATCACCATCTAAAGGAAGCCACATTGGAATTACATGAAAATTTCATGGGCACTTTTAGGCTGAAATTTCCTCTAATGCTTTCAATTACTTTATTTCTCAATATCAATACTATTTTTAGAGGTCACTTGTGAATCCATATTAGGTAATGAAGCAATCAAACATGCTCTTCATACCAAAAGGTAGAAAGTAATTATAAATGAAATTAGAAAATTTTTACATTCAATTAATTTATTTCTCTATATAAAGTTGATGTAAAATTAAGGTGAAAATTAAAGCATTTTAATTTCCAATATCTAAGTTATTATCCCATCTCACATTCTACAATAGGAGAAAAAATAGCAAACTTGTTAGCCAATTATGAATTTATATACTCTTGGCCCCCTGTGTCTTCCACCTGGAGACTCTTTCCAAACTCTCCTGTCAAGGACATGTGCTAGAAATGCATTCAGAAAGACCTTCTAAACATATATGGGATGCTTACTGAGAAAAAGTGGGAAGGGGGATATGGGCTATCATCATCGCACCTAGCCAAAGAACTAGGGACATGGCAACATGCCCTCATGATAAATTTGATTCTTCAACCCTTAATTCATGTTGATTGTCATTTAATGCAATCATATTCTAAGCACCTTGCACATATCTCTTAGTTATATCTAACGAACTTTGCCTATTAGTTGGGCCTTCGCTTGTGTGGTTTTTTGGCGGGGAAAGATTTCAACCATGGCTCCAAGCATTCTAGTTTCTCTAGAGCTTAGATTTGTAACAATTGGTGGTTAGTGTAACTCATAAGTCTCGCGAATAGTGATATGGAGTATTTTTACCTGTTTCTTTCCATTTCCTTGTTCCTTCACGCTCCAGATTGGTAAAAATCAACCTCCACATTAGGAAAATGCAAATTTAGGGGACTCGCTCAATATTCTACTCCATGGAAGTGGAGTGAAGTTGGTAACTTCCATATTATTTATATTTTTCATTTCATTTTGCACTTACCCTCCTCCTGTAGGTTAGAAATATTTCCAAACACTTGTGCTCAGTCCTTTTCTCCTCCAAATCTTACTTACTCATTCTTGGCAGCAAAATTTGAGTATAAGATTGTTGGTAACCCCCTTCCATGATTTCCTTCTCTGGAACATCTCCCCCTCTTTCGGAATCTAGTCTCATTTCATCCCCCTTGTGCTTCCCTCTATATTCTCTGTATCTCATCTTCGCACTCTGATTTCTCCTTCACCTAAGTCTTCACCCTAGGACCTACATTGTTGGTGTTTTCCTTGGGTAAGTCTCATTATATATACATAGTCTCTCTCCTGCAATTTTCCTTCCCTCTTCTCGTGGACACCGGTGGTGGCACACATTCGTTGTGACTCTTACCATGCTACCACTTTTCACCATGTACTTGTGATGCGAGTTTCCCCCTTTCCTTATGCAACTCCCACCCCCCCCTTTGGCGATTGGCTCTTTTTTATTTTATGACCCCTCCTCCATTCCTCTTGTGTCCATAGGGATGCGACCTACTATCAATATCAGGTCCATAGGGGAAACACATATGCATCACCATCTAAAGAAAGTGACCTCCCACTTTAGTGACCTCATGCTAGGCCCCATCCAAGAAGAGCTAATCCATGTTGATGGAGAAATCACCTCTCATAAGCTTCAATTCTCAGACACAACAGTTCTTTCTTAGCTAGTCGATTAGGTACCGTGCATTGGGCAAAATCATGGCTAAATTAATTAGTATATGCACACAATTGATATCTATTGGCACATGAAGCTCATCTTGGGCAGAACCATATTGGACTTGCACAAGCATCGACCTAAAATTATCCATTCGTTTGAGCATCTCCATCATCACAGGAAGGATATGGAATAAAGGATAGATAAGATTGAACAACATCTCAACATCCGGCCCTTGGTGGGAGGCACCACCGAAGATAACAAATATCCCATCTAGGTTTCTATTGTAGACTCTCATCCTTTTTCCTAGTTTTTATGTTATGATTGTGTTATATTGAACTTTTGTTCCTACTCTTTATTTCCACAGTTGGTTATGCAAGCTAGATAGGTTTTGCATGATAAATTTTGATTGTCCTAGTACTTAGTTATCTCTTTGGTCTCTAGGTAGAGTAAATTCTTGGCTTTGGTCGAGTCTCCCATTGAGACACTTAAGACTTCTCAATATTATCTTGTAATTCTAAATTTCTAAGACAATACAATTTACACAAAAAAAGAAAAGAATTGAAGTGTTTTATTTCTGACCCACATTTAAATATTTTTTAGTTATTAATAATTTTTAATTTTCTTAATGTAGGTACTAAATTATTATTTTTAAATGTAATGTCATGTCACAACATCTCCCCCAAAGGGTTTAGATTTATCCCTTTTTTCTTTTCAATTTAATTAAAAATTTGTCATGTTACTTCAATTTCGATTCTATTTATGGCATTAAACTCTTATTGCTTATTATTGACTTACTATGTTTTTCTTATTATATGTATGTGTTTGTGTTTGTTTAACTCATTTTTTAATTTATGATAATAATAATGATGATACTAATAAAGCTATAATTTGACTTTTTTTCTTTCACAATGTGTAATGTACTATGAGGTAAGTGTCTTGATGCACATTATCATGGGTTGTTGTTTATCCACTTTTACTAGCCATTTAATTTATATGACTATGTTTATTTTTACCATCATTATTTTTTATACAATTTGAGTGGGCCTAATGGTTAAGAGTATGTGTTTCCTCCTAAAATGCCACAAGTTCAAAACCAGAAAGATAGAATATGTATACCTACAAATAATGTGCATATTTCTTTAATTATTAAAATATATATTTTAAATTTTATTAAAAATATGATATCAAATTTAATATTAAAATATTCTTTAATACTATTTTTTATATCAAAAATTAGCATCTTTTATATATATATATATATATATATATATATATATATATATATATATATATATTTCTTAAAACATTAAGACTAAGCAATCCTTTAATACACAACGTCACTGGTTCTGTTTGCGATGAGGAAAAACTTTTTACGTACTTTTTATTACTCTTCTCAATATTAAATGCAATAAAGAAACGTGATTAGATATATGATATTCAAAGTGGCATAAATGAAGAAATAAACTCAAGATACTTAAAATGACAGATATACAGAAATAAAATGCTTATCTCTATGATTCACAATATATCAAACATCTTACATATATATTTTATAGTAAGACTTGAAGTTTTAACTAATTACGGTATCTCTTATCTTATGTTTGTGAGCTGGAGTTCAACTAGATTATACCTGTGTCCACCCTAGAGATGAGTCCACGTCACTGTTACAACACATCACATCAAATCGCCGAAGCAAAACGAAATAATATGGAGCCAAGCATTCCCATCGCTGAAAAAGTCGGAAGCTTCGATAAAAAAGGCTACATTACATCATATAGAATGACTGATTTTCTATATGATTTTCAGAAAATATAAGTCAGATTTTCAGTCCCCAGCTTTTAGGCTCCAACCCGAGCTGGAAAACGAAGATGCCCGTCTCAGAGAAATAGCCTGCAAAGGTCTGTCTGTGAGGCGTATGATACTATATGAACATGCGCCCATAAGTGTTCCGGCGATGGGACCAACGAGGTATACCCATATAGCTTTATAGTTATTGCTCACTATTGCTGGACCAAGAGACCTCGCTGGATTCATTGATCCTCCAGATATTGGTCTGCCAACAACATTAATTTTACTCAGTTTACTTTGTTCCAAAAAATTTAGATTAGATTTACTTGAGAATAATACTGAAACAAAGGTGGAGGCAAAGCAGCTCACCCTGCAAAGATCGAGCTTATCATCACCATCGAGCCAACTGCTATCCCTGCAAGCTCTCCTTTCTGCATGGTTTACAACCAAAACAGTGGCTGTGTCACTTAGATCATTTTATTGTCCCGTATAGACACAATTAAATATAGTTTTATTGTCCACTATAGATGAGTTTTTAGCGATATCATATATAGTTTTTGTAAATTTATTTTTCAAAAACTGTTCTATATCTCTTATGAAGCAATTAAATACTATATAAATATAAGATGGTTTCTAGAAAATAGATTAACAAAATATGATTTTCAATAGTGAAACTCTATCTACTCAAATTAAATTTATTTTTAAAATAATTATTATATATATAATTGAATTTTTTCTCTAAAACTATTTAATTTATATTTTATATTTTTATTATCAAATTTATTTTTAAAATAATCATTATATATAAAATTGAATTTTTTCAACTCTAAAATTATTTAATTTATATTTTATATTTTTATTATTTATTAATTTATATTTTATATTTTTATTATTATTTTTTTTATTATAGTGGGTCTCAAATCGAGGTGTCAATAAGAAATGCTATGCAATGTTATGGGGCAAAGTGGGTAGTGTAAGAGACTTTAAGGCACCTCACACTTGTAGATGGAGATGTTTAAGGCACATCTAGGTGACTTAATTATGGTTTCATGTTGAATTTTTTAAGTTGGATTATTGTGTTTTTTTTTTTAAATAATTATAATGGTAGATTAAGTAGTGGTGGTCAGCATTTAGATTAGAGATATTAATTAATAGAAAAAATATAGAGAAAATAATCATAATGCTAGTTTAAATAGTGGTGATTAATACTTTTAGAGAGAAAATAATTATAATGCTAGGTTAGGTAATGGTGATCAGCACTTATATTAGAGATGTTAATTAAAACTACATTAGACTTATTACACTTTTGGTATTTATCATGTGTTTAGTTGTTAATCTAGTTAGAAGAAAAACACAAATTATTTTCTTGAATTATTACAAAATTAAGTTAAAAAAGGAGTGTGATTTTATGACTTTCATTATTATAAAATATCTCTAAACATTATCTAAAATATCTGTTCCTAGATAAGTTAAGTTTTTGTTCCATGTTTACCTTGCCTGGAGTTAGTGATTGCAACCTTCTCCACATAGGGCAAGAGCCAACAAGGCTCACAACCATCTTGGAGAGTCCCATTAGGAGTGGAGCTTTTAGTTGCAACACTAGTTGTTAATAGCACTCAAGATTTGTAGAGGAATAAATAGGTATGAGTGGAATGCAGGTTTACATTAAAAGTTAAAAATTCAAGAAGAAGTTGGTAACAAGATACCACAAACTGAAAACACACAAAGGCATACCAGATGCATATACCATATAGAACTTTATTGAAAACTCAAAACCATAATAGGCAGGGTGCTTGTGGAACAGTGGGAAACCAAATAGGAGCTGGTTCAGAGTATAGATGATGTGCCAGTGCGATTCAGGAAACTTAATGGAAATGTCTTCATGCTAGCTAAGAAAATCATTGTCTTGGAATTCTCCAACTCACAAAAAGACAATAAGACACCAAATAATATACCTCCATCAAAATAAATATTCTAAATATTCATTTTTATTATTATTTAATATCACGTACAATAACCCAAATCATAAAATAGATAAAACTAAATTATATAGAAAACCATATAGATTCAATCTGACTGCATAATATTTTGAAAGCAATATATGATACGTTCCATTAGTATTAGTATGATAAATAAAAAATAACAACTCCGTGTTACTGTTTAATTTCCCTAGACAAAACTCTGTTTTTCTTTTAATATCTGTCAATATAATTAATATTTATTATTATACTCTACTCAAATGCTCGCAAATTATATGAAGGGTCTAGGCAGATTTTGCACCAAATTTTCCTGTAATTCCAGCCTTAGAGCCTAAGGGTTTTTCACTCCTCAATTCCATTAAAAGCGCGGTGGAATGGGCTATAATTCTATAAATGGGGGCTAGATGGATTGAAAAAAACCTGGAGGTGTGAAGTTTTTCAATAGATCAAAGGCTATATAGTATAAAGAGAGCGAATAAAAGTTAGGCACTACTTCTACGTATATTTTATACAGAGAAATTACCGCACTGCTATCAGTTGCAACTGCCGAGGTGACGAACATAAGCACGAAGGAAACCACGACTTCCATTGCCAAGGCCTGCAGAACTGTCCCGGAAGGAATAGTTATACCCGTGTTTGTTACAGGCTTAAACATAACACTCAGTGCAAAACAAGCTGTTATTGAACCGCCCAATTGAGCTATAATGTAAGCCGGTACCTGCACATCAATAACCTAATAAGATCTGTGCATTCAAATTGTTGACCTAGACTAGAGGATTTACTCAGATTGTGAGAAAACAATCACCTGCTTCCACGGAAAATGCCTTACTGTTGCAAATGAAATGGTAACTGCAGGATTCATGTGAGCTCCAGAAATGTGGCCAACTGAATATATCATGACCGTTACTATCAAACCAGAAGCCATAGAACCCCCAAGCTCTGACACTAATGGCCGATGCCCATGTTCCAATATAGAGGAACCACATGTTACAAAAACCAGAATAAAAGTCGAAATAGTTTCTGCTGTAATCTGCAAATGGATTTCATCGTTAACAAATAATCAGACGAAGTGTTTTATTAAGGTCCATTTAAATTAAATAGCTTTGCATAAGGAGTCCAGGGTTAACAGAAAAGCAGAAAGTGTCCAAGGTGAAGAGATAAGCAGAAGAAACAGTGGAAACATTTTATTAAGTCTTTTATTCACATGGGGATGAGGGAGGGAAAGTAGTTTTCAAAGATTTATCCTGCATATTATTAAGTCTTTTATTCACATGGGGATGAGGGAGGAAAAGTAGTTTTCAAAGATTTATCCTGCATATTATTAAGTCTTCTATTCACATGGGGATGAGAGAGGAAAAGTAGTTTTCAAAGATTTATGCTGCATAGTATATTAGAGTCTTGTGTTAGGTTTTTCATAAACCTAGTAAATTTATAAATCATTATCATTTTCTAATTTTTTCTAAAATAACTGTTAGTCCATGTAATGGATTCCTAATCAAATATTTGATTGTAAAAATCTAACCTATAAAAATGGAAATATTTAAAAATTTAAAAATTTTAACAACTATGAATGTACTTAATCCCACCACTGCATCTTAACAAATAAGTTGTTTATAAGAGAATTGGACAATATGGGACATCCCGGGCTTTAACTCAATGTATCAACATAGTACCAGAGGAAAATAAAAACTACTGAAATTTTATCATAATAATTTCATCCATGGACTTAAAAAAGAACTATGGAAAAATTCACCCATGGAGGATTTTATTCCGGATCCAAAGCTTAATAATCTCATAGTTATATGTGAGACGGTATAATGAGATCGAATATCATATTGAACCGTAAGACATACCTTTCGAAGGAGAGTAGGTGGAACAAAATCCATGCAGCCGTTGGGGTAGTGTTTAAGATTTCTGTATAACAGGGAGCCTTCTTTCACGTTTCCAGCCTCCTGGTCTTCCATTTCAGGGCTGGAAATGTTCATTAACTGACTTGAACCGTTCTGATCGGCATCCATTTCTCTGAGATTACGAAGGGATGTGAAAGTAAATAAATAAATTATACAGTAGGAAGAAATGCTATCAAACTCAGAGGAAAAAAAACTTCGAACATAAAAATCGAGAATAATGGGGGAGCAATTATGATCAGAGAAGCTGTGAGATTAACGCCGCAGATGTTATATTGAAAAAGTAACGTGTTGATATCCAGTTGCACGACGGAGTATGGAGCGACGAAGAGGGCTCTCCTAATTGCAGGTATATAACTCGAGGAGATGAATTCGTGGGATCAGAAACTGGCGACCGGTATGTCTATTTCAGGGTATCTGAGAATCTGGCAGTGAACACGCCTCTGCCACATACAAGTATTCACTGATAAAGCTGATAACTCAACAAAGAGGCGAAACGGGCCCTCGATAAAGTATCCTCCCGTGTCGATTATTATAGAATATATATGATGCATACATTCTCTGTTGCATCCACGTAGAAAGATACAGACAGGTTCTGCAATTGCAATTTGTGCCCACAGTGGAAGAGTTCCATATATCTACATATGATCAGATCGTAACAATGAAGTCAAGGAAAATTACACGGCTTTGGAGAAATAAATTCTCTACTTTTAAAGAAATAGTGTTGAGAGGATATTGTTTTCTTTTTTAACAATGGTGATTAATTTAAGGGAGTTCTCAGGATCAGGATCAATCCTGGTAGAACCCAAACGAATATGGGGAGCTCAACCTTGAGTCTAACCCTAATCTTGAGTTCTCAAATGAGTATGAGCCTAATCTTGAGTTCTCAAATGAGTATGAGCCTAATCTTGAGTTCCCAAATAAGTATGGGGAGCTTAACCTTGAGCCGAGAGTAAAGTAATATACTCAATAAAACTTAAACCTAGATCGTGTGGGTTTCACCTAACTAAATTTGTCATTAAACTGTCTCTTCTTCTTTCTCTTTCTTCCTTCTGCTCTGCAATGAGAGCTTTTTGCTGTTGCCTTTCCTTTGTTCAGAAAAAAATGAATATGTAAACTCGTTTGTTTCTGGATGTTTGACAAGAGGACATGGGAAAAGCCAAGAGGCTAAAGAAAAAGCAGATCATGTTCGAGATCTTTCTAGATCTGGAAATCATTAGGCAAAAAAATCCCAAAACTCAAAAAGGCTCTTTTTTCAAAAGATTTCTTTAAACAACTTCACCACATACTCTTTAAAAATACCTTTGAACAAATTTCAAGTTTTTTTATATAAAAAAACTTTAAAAAAATTCTTCATGAGAGTATACTTCCCTAAAAGAATCTTAATGCATAGGCATCTTTTTGCCTCTTGATTTCCAGATCTAGAAAGATCTCGAACATAAACCACATATCATTGTATATACCACATATCATTGTATATTGAGAGAATATTGTTAATCACTAATTTGACTATTCTTATTCCTTTTGACTCTCTTTAATTTTTAAAATTGTCATACTTTATTTTATATATGCAGTGTTAACTTGATGATCTTAAATTAAATTATATATGTTTAATATATACATTGTGTTAACACGATAACGTTAAATTAATATATATATATATATATATATATATATATATATATATATATATATATATTCTTTGGGGCCCAAAACTTTAAAATTCTCATACTTTATTTATACATGCAGCGTTAACTCGATGATGTTAAATTAAGTTATATATGTTTAATATATACATTGTGTTAACACGATAACGTTAAATTAAAATATATATATGTTTTCATGCGTTTTCATTATGTCATCTTATACTGCTCATGATTTGACAAGTATCACGGGACAAAATAAGCATAGGCCATGCTAAAATAATATCTACGATTCAGAGAAATCCTGTCGACTCCCTCACTTTTTGAAATCCTCAATTTTAGTTGGAAAAACCATTCAAATCGCTTTAAAGCATTCTATTTTAGAGTAAATTTTTAAAAATCCTTGCATGTGCCACCGACCCATAAATGTCGCGTCGCGTCATTGAGGAGAATGCGTGTGAATAGACAAGTTATTTTAGCAAACAAAAAAACATTGTCATAGTGAAATGAGAAAGCAGACAAAGTATATGTTACTTTATATGCAACTGTAACATAAAGTGAATCAGAAAGTATTCAGGATCAAAATAGTAATATGAAGTGGAGTAGTAGTGCACTATTAAATATTCGGAAAGCCCTAAATTCCTGTATTCATTGTTTAGCAATTGTTGGTACCTGTCTGTATTTGATATTCATTAAACATTTCTTAGAAACTTGATCTAGCAATTTGAAACGTCTAGGTTGATGCAGGGAAGGCATCATCAATGCAACATTTTTCTCTTTAATTGTAAAAATATAATTGCTCGTTGCAGTTAACTAGTAGTCAATTCTAGCTAATCACTTTGAGATGGCTCAGAATGGAAACTATGAGAGACTGATATACTTAATGAGAAATATTGATGACGTAAGTAAACCATCTTACCTTCACTATCAAACATCATCCATCTATAATAAGAAAGATACCACACATATGTTCGAAGAATGTAGACACCTCCATCAGAGCTATAGATACTCGCTAGTAGTGGAGCATGGTTTGTGGTATTAGGTTAAAACCTAGTTCGTAAAAATTTCGATCTAACATAAATTGTCTATTGTATCCACACATATATTCAGAGGACATAGGTATCCTCGTCAGAGCTATAGATTCTTGGTGGAAGTGAAGCAAGGCTTGTGGTTTTGGGGTAACACTAGTGCGTAAACATGTTGATTTAATGCATTTTATGTTTTTCTATCTTCACATTATTCTAGAGGATAATTCAAATATATTTTTCAGGACTATAGAAAGGCCTTTGTTGTTAGGGTGACTACACTGTGTGTTATGGACACTCTTTGATAATGTAGTGACATAGAGAAGGCAAAGAGGGTACCCATAAATCTTTACCTTACTATCTCAACCATAACATGTCTCTCTTAGGAGTAATCCTTCCTTACATACTAAACATGTTTTCACCATAACCACTTTGAGCTACAATTATAAAAAGTTAGAATTTAATTCTTGAAGCTAATCATTATTATTAATTAGTTCAACAACCTTTGATATTCTATATCTAGATCTGATGTAATTAATTATTATCTCACTCTTGCTATGGATTAAATATGACATTAAGAGATAAATGATTCTATTCATTTGTCTTAGGTATATTAGAGTTTGTTTGTTTTTGCATTAGAAGTTTCCTTTATTCTTCCTTGAAACAAATAAATGAATGCAAATCATAATAATGTGTATTTCTTTGATATCAATAAAAAAAATGAAACCTTCATGCAGAAATAAAAAATAGGAGGTAATAACAATTTTTGCTTTTGTGAATTATCAATATATTTTTAATTTTCACTGAAAGCCAATTGTGTATGTGTGATTTTTTACGAACTTTGTGATATCACTTGAAATTTTATGTTGTTTGACAGGTAGCTCAGAATCGTGCATCCTATATAATCAAACGATAAAAATTATTTCAATCCAATGACGAGTGTTTCGATTGGATTTGGAAAAGTGTGAGAGAGTGAAAATTGTATGATCTAATGTGATCAAACAATTGACATTCATCCCATCCAACGATCACAAATGCCATCGGGTCACAACTTGCATGACAATTAAAGGTACTCTTGCAATCTGATATGCTCTAATACTAAGACATAATTACACCAATTGTCTTTGTGTCATTTCATAAATCAATCAACATGATAGTTAATACAAGAGATCAATCTGATGCATTTAATGGGAAAGTCAATTATTCTAGTGATATTGTCGCTTGCACCTCACACATTTCTAAGAAAAGGTTAAAGATAAACTAAGTGATAAAATAGGTAAGTCTCCAAGCGTTTTTATTATGGTCGAATATATTATTAAACAGTGTTGCAAAGCTTTCAGAGTACAAATGATCTCTCTAACATGAATATGAACATTTACAAGTAAACTTATGAATAAGAATTATTTGTGGTTGTTAGAGAGAAACTAGTGCATAATAGATATTTTGTGTGTATACTGTGTATATATAGTGAAAATAAGTAATTGTATTATTATTGAATAAGAAATGAATGGTGATTACAAACCTTCATAGCATTTTTCCTATATAGGCATTTAATGGCCACGAATGTGAGGGGTCACATTGTTTGAACTTCGAATTTTCATAATTAATGGTGTTTATAGTTAATGAATGAATGAATTGTTTTTATTAATATCAATTTTTTTAATACTATTTATTTACTTAATATTTTTATGAATATTTATTCATAACATTGTCACCCCCTTAGAGATTCTTTGTCCTCAAAGCATAAAAAAAAGGCTTTATTTTATTTGGGCACATTGATATGGAATGACATCTATTTATTTTGGATTTGTTTGTGCCTTGTGATTTGGTGAAGTTCTCATATGTATTTTCACGTTTGTTGAAGTTAGGGGCGTCAACGCCATATAATTTATAGTTTCATCATTTCCAATTAAACTCCATAAACTATTCTTCAACATTTTTAGTATAGCTTCCTATCTGTTTTAACCATTCTACACCTAACACTATATCCATTTCTTTGAGAGATAGGGAAAGGAATTTTGTCTGTAGTTCTAATTTTTGTATCTGGATTGAAACCTAATACCATTCCCATATCTCCTCAGAATTTTTCTTAGTATTGATAGCCATGGTTAGGTCCTTGATTGGGCACATACAAAGATTAATTTGTTTAGAAATATCAATGTTTATACGCTTATGAGTAGTACCAAAATCTATAAGTATATTGACGTTTCTGCCTCTTATGATCCCTTTAAGATCGAGGGTTTTAAGACGTAATCTCCTAGACATGTTTGTTGGTGTTGTTGTAATATTAATGTTCCTTCTTCTTGGAGACTGGTTTCTTTGTTTTCGAAGGTGTGGTGTAACCTATTTTACAATCACTTGTTGGTTTCGATCTTTTGAAAAATTACTTTCTTCATCCTCATTTTTCTCGACACATGAGATTGTAGTTAAGGATGCTTCTCCTGGTGTTTCCTCAGAGTTTGAATCTGCATTATGCATTATATTGATTCCTTCATCAAGTTTTTGAACTTGAATGTTCCTTCCATCTACTATGTTATAGTAACATAAGGACATGTATTCACATTTATGACCTAGTCTCTAATTTTCTCCACACTCGTGACAATTATTTTTCTTCTATATCCTTTTCTTTGACTCATTAGTTTAAGTGTCTGACTCTTTCAAAACATAAGTATATAATTTCTTGTTAAGGCATCAATGTTGTGACATCCATTTGTCCCCAAAATATCTACATTTTTTTATCTCTTTTTTACATGAGTATTGTTTTTGTATTGTTGTTGGTTTTCATCTTCCTTGAATGCTTGCACCTTGAACTTATGTTTTTTTTTCAATAAGACTTGCCTCATGTCTAACCTATTTGATAACTTGTGGTTTATATAATTTCATTTATGCATGAATATAAACTCTAAGTCCACATATATACATTTTAAATAGGTGTTCATTATTAAATCCTCTTTATTTTGTAGCCAATACTTCCCATTCATGGGTATATTCTCTTACAGACCCATTTTTCTTCAGATGAACAAATTTTTTTTAGACATCACCTTCTTCTTCATCATAGAACCTTTTTAGCACGACATACAAAACATTCTTCCAATGAAAAGAATGGGCGTCACATTTTTTAGACCACGAAAGGAACCAATGAAATGCTTTTTATTCCAAATTGTTCGATGTCATAATGATTTTGTCATGTTCACCTAATGGTGGGTTTGATTAAAAAATGGTTTCCATTTTACTAACCCAAACAACAACACTTCTATAGTATTTACCATCATACCTGGGTTGCTCCATTTTAATCTGCTAATAGTCCTTTTCTAGATTTTTTATATAGATCTTACTACCCGAGATGTGTATTTGCGAAAACTCATGATTTTGGGGATCTTCGCTATCTTGATATTTGGGAATTTGTGTTGGTTCTTGAGCATTTAAAGGATTTGAAAAATTAAATTTACCCTTCCTACTAGCTAGTCCATTCTTTCCTCTTGTTCTTTAACCTTAAGATTTGGTCCACGTTTGCCTTCCTCTCTTAATTTTAATAAGTCTTTCCAACGATAATGAAAATCTACTTTTTATTGGTTCTGCATTCCTTGCAACATATTTTCAATATTTTCTAGATTTTTTATATCTATTGTTGCTAATCACTCCTGAGATTCAATTATCTTCTTTTGTCCTTCTCCTCAATATATTTTCTTCTTTTCCACATTATCGAGGCATTGCTGCACTTTATCGATTTCTTCTTGATATTTATTTACGTTCATTTTGTCATCATTTTCCATCCCGAGTCTAGTCTTTTTCTTGACAAAGCCCATTTTTTTTAAATTATATAATAATAATAATAATTATATAATTAAATTATATATTTATTAGCCATATAATTAAATCAAATATTAATTAATTATATAATTAGAAAGAACTATATAATTAAGTAACTATTAATTATATATAATTGATCAACATAATTCATTGAAACTTATATATAATGTTATATGAATTATAAACATGACCACCGTGACAATATAACTTAATAGATTATAACTATTATGAATGGGACAAAAGAATGATAAGCGAGTAATGATGCGTTTGACCAGTGGTGACGGATCGATGCCGATGAAAATACATCACAAATAACGTGGAGAGGGACGATCGACCACAATGAATAGGGAGGGCAACAATGGAAATAGTAGGGGAAGCACAACACAGGGAAATTATGCTGCGACTCGAGAGACAACATGGGACGTGGTGTTGACGTTGTTAGAGGGCTACGATGGTGGAGACCCTACGACATTATACATAGTGAATTGTGCAAAGAGAATGAACAAAAAACAAAGGGAAGAATATAACCGCCAGAGATCAATAGTCAAGGTAGGTGTGTTGGAAAGCAATGATCTACACCATTGTGGGTGATTTAAGGAGGATAACAAAATGTGCATCGATGAACAAACACACTATATTTATACCACTTGGAGAGAGAAACAATTATGCAATAGATTTTTTTTTGGTGTGTATTGTGTATATAAAGAGTAAAGTAATTGTATTATTATTGAATTAGAACTGAATGGTGATTACAACCTTCATGATGGTTTGGCTATAGAGCTATTGACTAGCCACGAAGGTGAATGGTTACATTTTTTTATCATTGATCTTTTAATATTAATTAATTAATTTTATTATTATTACTTTTTTTAATATTATTTGTTTAATTAATAATTTTATGAATATTTTATTCATAACAGTGATGCATTCCTTTATTTTTTAGTGGATATTCTTGAGTTATTCATCATTTATATCTATCTAGTAATATATTCTAAGTATTAAGCATTTCAAAATGAGGTTTTTCTCTTGATTTTCAAACACATAAAATCCATGCCCAATGCTTGAAGGGATAGAGTCTATGGTTCATGCTACCTCATAGGAAACCATCATCCATAATAGGATTTGAATGTTATAGCCCAATATGACCCTTTTAAACTGGGCTACCTCTATAAATTATTCCTCATAAAACTTTATCCAGTTACTGCTACCATTGTTAAGTTTGTCAAATTAATTTTCATTATCCTAGTCTACCCCTTACTTTTAACTTCTATCCCAATATTCTAAACTCTTTAAATAAAATAACTCTCCCCATGAATTATTGGAGCATAACACTAGTGACCACATTAGAATCATTTAAGGATTCCTCATTAGATAATTCTCAAACAATTTAAAAAACAATATATGGAATTAATGATATAAAAACCATACTAACCATATTAACTACAAATATATACTAATATATATATTATATACTAGTATGTATATAATTGTTTCATTATATAACAATATTATTAAAAAAATATTAATATTTAAATATTTATGTTTAATATCAATTTAAACAATTATTAAAAAACACAATACATATCAATGACATTAAGTAGAACTATTTTAGTGCATATGTCATATTGTGAATTCACCTTCGTTTAAAATTAGATAATCAATGTATGTTCTTGATAACTTAAAACCATAATCTTTACTTAAATAACTGTCAACATCCTATAAATTTTTATAAACCAATTCTTTACCTTCATACCTAGATTAAAGGAACATGAATAATGAAATTAGCTCAAAAGAACATAGAACATGAATACTGAATTAAATAATTATCAACATCGTGTAAATTTTTTTAAACCAATTCTTTACAGTGGAACATGAATAATGAAATTAGCTTAAAAGAACATGAATAATAAAATTATATCATGTACAACATAAAAATAAAATCCATATGAATTTTCACCATGGATCTAAATATTGTTTTACTTTGGATTTGATTGAAAAATATTTTCCAAAATTTAATCCTCACTTTCAAACATCCTAATATTAATAATCTCAATATATAATATAAAGTCAAAAACCATTTACTTAAAATTTTATTTAATTTATGAAATATTATTTTAACCACGTGTAAAAATATAAAGTTAAAAAAATATCTTTATAATACTTTAAATTATTATTATATTTGCATAAAATTCCACTGCACGTGATTCATATAACTCTCATTCGGTCAAATGAAAGGACCATTCCATGAGCTCGTTTTAATCTGATATGAACTCTTGCAATCCATGAATATTTAGGTGAATCGTTGGATCCCATAAAATCCCATCACTCAAACAAAGTTTTCTGTTTCCATACATTGAAATGACATAAAATTTGGTTTATTAAACAAGGATGGTTGGGAGGCAGCTAGTCCCTGCTTTGAGGGGGAGTTCAAGTAGTGAATCTAATAATTCCTTGCCTTGAGTGGGAGTTCGAGTAGTGAATCCAACAATTGGGAATTAGAGTAGTGAATCCAGAAATTGAGTTCGTGGATGCAAATTCAAGTCACTTGGCATTTAAATCACATGCTAAGTTCAATCTTCACTAAAAGGGTTTCCACAAATGTATGATGAATATTTTTTTTGAAGACATGAGCGAGTTCAATCTTTGGTTGAAGGAATGAAACAAACACATCATACAAACATTGACAAAGAAGGGAACGCATCCTCTGCCTCCAAAGAAGAAGTTGAGATTGAAAAGACTCTCTACCTCCAAAGAAGAAACTGCGATTGAAAAGCTTTCACTTTTAATAAAGGAGCTCTTGCTGTTTCTCTTGTCATCATCTTCTCCCTGAAGACATAGCACAATTTTCCCATTTGTTTCCATTTCATTGAGAGAGTGACTTATACAATGCCTGCACTCAATTATCATAGGATTATACTATAGCCATGGTCTACCATTAGAAAATATAAAGACTAATTATTTCAGGTATTCAGTTCCAAAACAAATTTAACTTCGCCAGAGGGAAAGGTAGAGTAAAAGGATCAATAATTGGGAGCAATTTAACTGTTCTATGTTTTGGGTTTTTTTGGAGTTTCGTTCATACAATATTTGATTATTTTAATTGGTTTTAATGTACAAATATATTATCTTTGAAAATATTCATATTTTTCATACTTCAAAACTTAAACCTACACTTGCAAGATACTTTTAGAATTTTTTTGTATAAAAAATAACTAAAATATACCAAAAATTAAAAAATAAAATGTGTATATTGCAACAAATAAAAATGAATACTGTTATAATCTAGGAGCAGTTAAATATTCTTAGAAAAGTGAAGCATTACTCTGAGTGTTGATGACACGAGCAAGTTCAATCCTTGGTTGAAGGAATGAAGCAAACACCTCATACAGACATTGACAAAGAAGGGAGCGTGTCCTCTACCTCCAAAGAAGAACCTCAGATTGAAAAGCCTGCCGTTTTAATAAAGGAGATCTTTTTGTTTCTTCTTTCATCAGCTTTACCCTGAAGGCATAGCACAATGTTCCCATTTGTTTCCATTTCATTGAGAGAATTAATTCTGCAATGGTTGCACTCAATTATTAGCGGATTATGCTATAGCCATGGTCTGCCATTAGAAAATAGAAACACTAATTATTGTAGGTTTTCGGTTCAATTATTTTTGGATTATTCTATAGCCATGGCATGCCATTTGCATATAGAAACACTAATTATTGCAGGTCGTCGGTTCTATTTTCCAAAGCAAGTTTAAGTTGGCCACAAGGAAAGGTAGACTAAAAGAATCAATAATCTGGAGAATTTTAATTGTTATGTGTTTTAGCTATGTATCAAAACCCCCAAACCTCTCAAAAGCAAGTCACCAGTTAGCCTAATTGAGAAATAGGAGTGAGAACTTGTACCAGGCTATCCTCAAATTCTATTGTTCGTGAATATCATGGCTTAAGAAGTCCCATTGAATTATGATATGTAAAAGCAACTGATGTAAACTCAAAATTGCATTTTGCAGATATGAAGTTTGGAAACCGTTTAGTGAAAACTTTTAGATGATGGACTGGATGCATTGAATATGAAAATTAGCAAAGACACATACAAATCCTGGTTTAATTTACACCTTAAAATTGGGAATTGAAAACTCCAAGTTGCATACCTATAATTGATACCTTGCTATTTGTGTAAACTCATATAGATTTTGCGACTTTACAATTTAGCAACATCGAAGTGCCAAGGTTCATCTTTGTACTGTCAAGGTGAATATCAAACCAGGTTTAGATGGGTCACAACTTATGTATGGTTTCTCTCATCGATGAATGTTGGAGAAAGGGACTTAAATTCTAACACAATTTTAAAACGACCACCTCTCTGCTAAATGACAAAATTATGAAGTAATTATATGGACTTTACAAAGAAGATACAAATTGCATTGATCCTTGAACATGGAGATTATCTAGCATTCCTTTTTGTTAAGGGAATCTTCACCTATATCATTGTGATACTCAAGTGAATCTTTTACTTTTGGTCATGTATCATTCTGGATATCATAGATGAATGTAGATTTCACCATAGCTTCAATTGAATCATTAACAATGTTTTGAACTCCAACAACATAGATTTTATCTATGATAAAACAAATTTAGCACTAAGAATAGAGAGAAGCCAAAAATGTCATTTTCTCATCCATAATTAGCATTTAAAAGTGGATAAAATTATATTCTATCTACTACAAACAACATATTCTTTCTATTAGCAACAGGGTAAAAGCAACCACCAACCACAACTACTTTGCCTCATGAAAGTGGTTCACCATAAAAAAATAGAGACATCTTAGAAAGATCAATACATAAATCAATTATCAGTTTAACCATTCTGTATTTTAGCTATGTATCAAAACCCCCAAACCACCATAAGATCTTCAAATGGTGCAACATATGTAAGCATTGAAGTAAAACTCAAAGTAGGGCACCGATGAGCCTAATTGAGGAAGGAGAGTGAGAGATCCATCGAGGCTAGCCTCATATTCTATTTCTTGTGAATATCACGTCTTAATAAATACCATTCACTTGTGATATGTAAAAGCAGCTAATGTAAACTGAAGATCGCATTTTACAGCTTTTCTGTATGGAAACCTTTTATTCATTTGAATCATTGACACTATTTCAACCTGCAACAACATAGATTTTGCCTGCCATGAAACCAATTTACCACTGAGAACAAAGAGAAGCAAAAAATGCCATGTTTTCATCCCTAATTTTCATTTGAAAGTGGATACCATTATATTCTATCTATTAAAAACAACATATTCTTTCTATTACCAACATGATACAAGCCACCACCAACCACAACTACTTTTTCTCATGAAACTGGATCACCATAAAAAAAGTTAAGAGACGTCTTAGAAACATCAATACTTCAATAAACTAGCAATTTAATTGTTTTGTGTTTTAGCTATGTATAAAAACCCCATACCACCATAATATCATCAAATGGTGCAACACATAGACGCATTAAAGTTAAACTCAAAGCAGGGCATTGGTTAGCCTAATTGAGAAAACATAGTGAGAAATCCAATGAGGCTAGCCTCAGATTCTATTGTTTGTGAATATCATGTCTTAAGTAGTCCCATTGATTTGTGATATGTGAAAGAAACTAATGTAAAATCAAGATTGCATTTTGCAGCTTTGAGTTTGGCAACCTTTCATTGAAAAGGTTTAGATTATGGGTTGGATGCATTGAATATGAACATTATCAAAGACACATACAAAGCCTGTTTTAATCTATACCTTAAAATTGAGAATTTAAAACTCCATGTTTCATATCTATAATTGATACCTTGCTATTTTTGTAAAATCATATATATTCTGCAACTTTGCAGTTTAGCAACCTCGAAGTGGCAAGGTTCATCTTTGTACCATCAAGGTGAATATCAAACTAGGTTCAGATGGGTCTGAGCTTGTGTATGGTTTCTCTCACCAGTGAACGTTGGAGAAAGCGACTAAAATTCTAACCCATTTTTAAAATGACCACATCTCTACCAAATGGAAATTTTTTGAAGTAATATGGAATTTAAAATAACATACAAATTGTATTGATACCTGGAAATGGAGATTAGCTAGCATACATTTTCGTTCAGGGAATTTGTGCATGTATACTATGATACTCAAGTGAATCTTTTCCTTTTGACGATGTATCATTCTTGATATCGTAGATTAGTGTAGATTTTACCATAGCTTCATTTGAATCATTGACACTATTTCGACCTCCAAAAACATTGATTATGTCTCTCGTGTAACCAATTTACCACTCATAATAGCTGAGAAGCCAAAAATGTCATGTTTTCATCCAAAATTTGCATTTAAAAGTGGAAAGAAAATATGATTTTAGAATCTCAAATGTCTAAGAAGGATTCAAAATTCAAATGCACAAAATGACCATGTACAAACAAGTTGATTATAGCCTATTGGAACGCAAAAGAAAATTTGGAGGAGTAGTGACTCATTATTAAACAGAGCTTCACCAAATCAATACCTAGGATCAAGCATAGAAACTTTATGTGTATACGTGTGGAAAACTGTATTATACATCCAAAATTAATTTTTTATATTTCCATCTGCCTTGGCACTCCAAATGATGAACACACCATCTTCATTGTAACCAATATCCTCAATACACCCATTAAAACTAATGGTGATAAGAGAGATATGGATAAAGGTGAAGTCCAACCCTGAGAATATCACGGGGATTCAAATATGATATATGGCCTAATAATCTTGATTATGAATACATAATGATTGCAACCATACATATTTGGTTACCATGTAAGTGATTATTACAACTTATCTATACAAGTGTTTAAGGTTCTCTATTGAATAATAAGGATAAGCTTAATGTGGTTCGATTCCCATTGAGTGATCGTATTTAAATAATCGTGATAAGTAACAATACTGCAATTACCTATCTATAAAGGTACATTAGGTATGATAAACTCATAGAAGTTAGAGATTTGTGTGATTTAACGCTATAAACCGTACCTCATTATGGAAGGTAAGTTGTTTCCTAGTTCATGGTGATTATACTAGTAATAGTGGTTGATTGAATACAATGGTCCTTGCTCATTATCTTTAACAATATTGATAGAATCCACATTGTCTCTATTATAGCTACAATCTTATTACTAGCTCGTAGGGTAAGTTGATAAAGCCTAATCGTGTTAGTTCATCATGATATGGAAAAAATAATGATAATGATTATTATGTGTGTTACTAAGAGCTCTACCATTCCTGTGATATCTGTTCAATCTGGAGTACTATAAGTTACATATAGCTAGTGTTATTAGAGAAATCACTACATTTTCTATAGAGAGTAATGGTTTTTATTCTATTAGGATAAGCAAGTACACTCATATATATCTCCCCTGCAAATGAAACACACATGATATCTCCTCTGTTAGTTGGCATATTAGGACGCTAACTCCACTAGCCTCTTATAGGGTCATAGAATTTAGCTATGTTTAGGTACGGGTAATTTACACCATAACATCCAACCATGTAAAACTATTGATAAGATAACGACAAGTTTTTTCCCAAAATATAAACAGTAAGAGTGAAAGAAATCATAACTACACATGCATAATATACCATTTTCTTGTAAGACCAAGCATGAAATAGTTTGTAGGGGTCGGGGATTGTCACATCGACTATAAATTGGCCAAAAAAGAATCAACGCAATCTAAAGGATTAATCAACCTCCAATTTGTTTTTCTTTTTTCCATTATCTATTTTTACAAGTGGAATCATAAAATGACTTGTTGGGGTGTACTAATGTCAATTCCTTGATAGGAAGCAAAGAACACAACCAAATTTGAGATGTAACTCACTCAGTTTTAAGAGCTCTTCCTCTTCCAAATATAGAAAGTCTATTCAACTCTAGAAAATTTTTAGGGTAATTAGTAAACATTGGTCATATGCAATAAATCATTTCCAAAATATATCAACTTTATTTTTGAAATAATTTGTATATATTAAATTTACAATACAAGAAATGTTAATTTACTGTCATGTGGGTGTAACGGTGCATTGGATCCACTGAATATGGATTTCAATAAGAGTTATTCCAAATACTAAAATGCAATAAATCATTTCCAAAATATATCAACTTCATTTTTGAAAATATTTCTGTATGGTATTTTACATTACATGATTTGTTAATATAGTGTCATGTGGGTGTAATGGTACATTGGATCAACTGAATATGGATTTCAATAAGAGTTGTTCCAAATAATACCATGTGAGTGTAGCATTAGATGCTTAGTAAGACTTATTTCAAACCTAGTCTCATGTTTGCCTCCAGGTTCGAAAGTTGAATGGTGCATATCTGTATTTGATACTATTTGTGTCAATCGGATATGCAATTTCAGTTTGGAAACCTAGAATAACTTTGAAGAGTAAAAGGCTGCATATCTATATTTTACATTATTGTGTCAATCATATATTCAATTTCAGTTTGGCAAACTAGAAGAACTTTGAAGAGTAAGAGGTTGCATATCTATATTCGATACTATTTGTGTTAATCATAAATGCAATTTCAATTTGGAAACATAGAAGAACTTTGAAGAGTAAGGGTTTATATTATGCACTTGATGCATTTAATATAGACATTAGCACATACCCATCCATCGCCTAGGTTGAGTGTACCTAAAAAATTCTAAAATGTGAAGCTCTGTGTTGCACATTTATAATTGATACCCATAAATTTGGGTAAATTGAAGATTTCATTTTGCAGCTTTGCAGTTTGGAAACCTTTTATTGAAAATGTTTAGATCATGGGCTCGATGCATTAAATATGAAAATTAGCAAAGACACATATAAATCCTGGTTTAATTTACACCTTAAAATTTGGAATTCCAAACTACAGGTTGCATATCTATAAATGATACCTTGTTATTTGTGTAAACTCATATGGATTTTGCAACTTTGCAGTTTAGCAACCTTGAAGTGCCAAGGTTCATATTTGTACCATCAAGGTGAATATAAAACCAATTTTAGATGGGTCTGAGCTTGTGTATGGTTTCTCTCACCAGTGAATGCTAGAGAAAGGGACTTAATTTCTAACACATTTTTAAAATGACCACATCTCTTCCAAATGAAAAAAATATGAATTAATATGGACTTTACAAAGAAGATACAAATTGAATTGATCCCTGGACATGGAAATTTGCTAGCATACCTTTTCGTTCAGGGAATCTGCGCATGTATCACTCTGATACTCAAGTGAATATTTTCCTTTTGACCATGTATAATTCTGGATATCATATATGAATGTATATTTCACCATAGCTTCATTTGAATCATTGAAACTATTTCGACAACATAGATTCTATCTACCATGAAACCAATTTACCACTCCTAATAGAGAGAAGCCAAAAATGTCATGTTTTCATCCGTAATTTGAATTTAGAAGTGGAGGGAAAAGATGTTTTTAAAATATCAAATTCCTAAGAAGGATTGAAAAATAAAATTCACAAACTAACAATGTAAATACATGTTAATTATAGCCCCTAAGAATGCGAAGGAAAATTTGGAGGAATAGTGACTTACTATTAAACAGAGGTGCACCAAATCGATACCTATGTTTAAGTATGGAAAAATTCTATGTATACCTGTGGAAAATTGTATTATACATCCAAAATTCATTTTTTATATTTCCATCTTCCTTGGAACCCACAATTATAAACACACCATCTTAATTATAAAAAATAGTGGCATGGTTTTTTAGTTCACGTGCAAAAATCATAGGTCGACACCATGCAAAGGAGTTTATAGCTATCCTGAGTAAATGAGGATTAACGAAGTCATATTTTTGGCAAGAGAAGCTAAGTATATTATAAATTTAATGTAAATCAGAATCCAAGCTACCTAATAATAAAAAATAAAAAATAATATAAAAAATTAAATATAATACATAATATAAAGTTAAATATAATACCTAATATAAAGTTTAATATAAATTTAAAACTTGGCTTGCAGTAGGCATGGTGTGCATGCAACTCCCACGTGCCACTTAGCAAGAGTAGCTCTGGAAAATCCATTAACATGTGGGAAGTATTTAGTTCTTCTGAAGTGAAGCCATCACTTATTTTTATGTTGTTCCATATTCTATCTCACTAGGTTCGATTCGACCAGCAACCGTCCATGTTCATAAAGCCTTGAAGCAAGTGGCCTCACCACTCTAACCTCACCACTCTATCTCAATAGCACATCATAACATGATATGTAGGTTTGAACCATGCCACTTATCATTGTATCACACAGACACCCAAAGCACATGCAACTCTCTAACAAAAAATATTTTTTCCAAAATATTTTCGCCAAGGAGATTTTCATAGGTCTAGCTTCCACGTCTGAAGATGGCTTTAGATCAACCCTTTGTATAATTTGTCTTCTGCGTTGAATTTAATGTTTATTAAAGGCTCGAAGGAGGAGGATGAAACTAAATGTTAGTAGTAGCTACCCAGTATTCCTTCTGGCTTCAAAATTTCATATCAATGATCTAAGTTCTCAACCACTCAAGAATAAATTCCCTTCATGACACTGTGAGATGGCTAGAGATCAACCCTTTGTAGAATCTATCTTCTAGGTCAAATTTAAGGTGGGTTAATGGATTTACAGAGGAGGATGAATTTATGAGCTTTCCTATGAAAAAGTATTCCTTTTCCAACTCCCTTAACATGGCTCCAATGGCTCCTATGTTAGTAAAATGTAAACTGTATTTATTGCATCTTGCTCAGGATCTATAGGCTCTTTAACAAGCTATCGAACAAGGTCTACATCTAATTTCATATTTGATATAATCACCAATGTCGTGGAGACTTGATCTTTGATTGGGAGCTCTGGCGTTCGTTAATCTCCACCTAGCATTTTAACTCGAAAGGATTCCACAACGAGCTATCAAATAGAGAAATTTTCACCTGTCTATGCCACTATTGGTGCTTATTCAATAGATGCTTAAACATGTGCTTCAAGGGTTGCTTCATATACATCAATATCTCCTAGTGCTGGAGTTGTTGCTAGCTTAGATACCTTTGTCTCTACCTATGCTTCTACTAGTGCTACCTCTGGTAGTACAACTCTAGCTTATGGCTTTGTTATTGGTTTTGGCTATCAGTATGGATCTAGTTAGGATGATTTCTTATATGCTTTTACCTTAGCTACTAGTATCGGCTATTTTTTTGAATAAACTAATGCTACTGGTGTTCGTGCTAGTTTCAGGTAACCAACTAAAACCACTGCGTCGAGTGCTGGATAAAATGGTACTAGTGCTGGGCTTATTGATTACTGCATGGACTAGTCATAATTCATCCATATACATATTAAATCTAGTCCTCCTAGTTGGGGCTGCCATTTCTGATTCTATACTTGTAGAGTGTGGGCACTAGCTATGGGCATGGAGCCAACTTTACAGCCTCTGGTGCAACTGAAAATAACATCAAAGTGTTTGTAAGTAAGTAAAATTTACATTTTTCAAAATGGTCATGAAAATTTTGTCATTCAAGAGTAATGAAAAATTGATAGAGTTTCTATTACAGTTATTTTGAAAAAAATGTTAGAGTTGCTTTGACAGTTTTCTAAAAAAAAACAATATACCATAATCGCTGACAACATGGCCAAGTTTATTTTTTTAGCAGATATGTGTTGTTATATTCAATGTTGTTTCAGCAGAGATCACCCACAGTAGAGCATACAAAACCACACCATACAACTGGGAACCTATGAAACTGGGAGCCTACACCTACAATAACTCCTTGCAATTCCTTACTCGCAAATTTATGAAAGGAAATAACAATTTTGCACTGAAAGGAAATAGACATTTTGCACTGGTTGGAAGAGAAAGAACCTTAATTCCATCCTGCCTCTACCATGCTTAAAGAACCTGAATTCCATCATGGCTATTCTTTCTATTTGTCTTTGTAATACTCCCCATAATAGCCAGTTTACATTGCCTAGAGTCCTTTACATAGTCCCTAGTCAGAGTACCCAGTCATAGTCACCTTAAGTATCTAGTCATAGCCAGCTGGTCCATAGCTAATCATATAGAACTTATAGGGCATTCCAATAAGTACCCTATCTTGATCAAGCAAGTTTTACATGAACATGAAAACTATCTTGATCAAGCAAGTTTTACATGAACATGAAAAATATTTTGTTCAGCATGTTTGATCCGATCTAGCACTAGTGTGTGCGGAAAGGACTCAATATTGTTTGGAAGAACAAGGAGAACAAGGAGAACAAGATCGAGTAAAGATTATACAGAGATGATACGGATCAAATTGTTCTTCTTGCACTAAGGAGAAGACCCTATGCAACCAACCGTTAACTAATTTATATAAATAAATTGACATCATACCGGAACATAATTTGTAACTAGCACTGCTATCCTCTCGTCTAGCTAGCAAATATTTACCCCCGTGGATTGAAATACTTCTTGATCTGGATCGATGTAAGAGTACAACTACATTTCCCAAATCCATGTTGTCTCTTCGGAACAGGTTGACCCCTTCGCTCTCTCGTGGTACAATCCTCTTCCCGCTGAGCTCTCAATTTTCCACCGGTCCACAGAAACAAGATATAGGACTGATGCCAGCAGTTCATCATAGGAAAAAGGACTCACCGAGCCAGATCACTGACTAATCAGATCAAAAAGAACTTCCTTTTCCGTATACTCTCCCTGGCCATATCGATTGCTATTCGTGGGACTTACAGAGTCGATCAGATCATATCTCAGATAGATATGGATATATATCCCCCTCAACATAGGTCATCGAAATGATCTTGGACAACCCCAACAAAAGCACGAAAGTCAAAATCTTTCATTAAATTGATTCCTGTTCAAACTCGAACAGTGTATAACCACATGGATAAGCTCACATTAACCCGTCAATTTCGAATCCAATTTGTGATTTGTAGGAATGATATATCGAGATATCAAGAAGGAATTAGCACGTAATAATGTCGATTCATACGACAGAGTATTTCTTCAGGCGCTGTACTTATAGGATGGGAATAGAGAAGGAAGAGGCAATCCCGAAGATTTTGCATAATCTTTTTTTACCTAAAATAAAAAATAGGATTCATTAGTTTTTTATTAGAATACGAAAATGTGTTTGACTAAATTGGTTCCAGTTACTCTTTGAGACACAATGCATAAAGGAAGGGAATATGAAGATTCTCGAACAACGAAAATAATCCAACCTACTTCGAAAAAAAAAAAAATTGAACGAGAAGCCGTATGAGATGCAAATCTCATGTACGGTTTTGTAGAGTGACAGTGAAGAAAACTTATCTGTCAACTTTTCCACTATCACCCCAAAAAAACCAAACTCTGCCTTACGTAAAGTTGCCAGAGTACGATTAACCTCTGGATTTGAAATCACTGCTTATATACCTGGTATTGACCATAATTTACAAGAACATTCTGTAGTATTAGTAAGAGGAGGAAGGGTTAAAGATTTACCCGGTGTGAGATATCACATTGTTCGAGGAACCCTAGATGCTGCCGAAGTAAAAGATCGTCAACAAGGGCGTTCTAGTGCATTGTATATTCTTACTTATCTAATACTTGTATCATTTCATGATGATGCCATGTGAATTGCTAGGAACATGTTAAGTATATAGCTAACCTAATAACGAACGTTTTGTCAGGGGACTAGAGCAGGCTACCGTGGAAAAAAACGATCTTATTTTTCAGGAGATTTGGAACTATTATATGTCCAAGGTTTAATATCGAAATCATTTTCTAAGTTTTCCCTGATTGTTTCAACAGAAAATTAAAAATACCTTGACCTTTTTAGAACGGGTTCAAGTCAAATAGCAATGATTTGAAACACTTTTTTATACACTATTTTGTAAACCTAAGGACTTGATCATATAGATATGTAAAATACAGGATTTCCAATCATAGCAAAAGAAAGAAAGGGAACAGATACTCAATCGAGAGTGAGTAAACAGAATTATGTGCATAAATAATATATCTCATCTATGCAGATAGAATCATGTGGAAAGCCGTATTCGACAAAAGTCGTATGTACGGTTTGGAGGGAGATCTTTCATACCTTTAGAGATCCACCCTACAATATGGAGTCAAAAAGCCAAAATAAATGATTTTCAGCCTTTATGAAATATATTCTTAAACCTTTTTCACACTCATGTCACGGCGAAGTACTGCAGAAAAAAAAAACTGCAAAATCCGATCCTATTTATCATAATCGATTAGTTAACATGGTGGTTAACCGTATTCTGAAAAACGGAAAAAAATCATTGGCTTATCGAATTCTTTATCGAGCCATCAAAAATATTCAACAAAAGACGGAGAAAAATCCACTATCTGTTCTACGCCAAGCAATACGTAGAGTAACTCCCAATGTAACAGTAAAAGCAAGACGTGTGGATGGATCGACTTATCGAGTTCCCACTGAGATAAGATCAACCCAAGGAAAAGTACTTGCCATTCGTTGGTTATTAGGGGCATCTCGAAAACGTCTGGGTCGAAATATGAAATTCAAATTGAGTCACGAATTAATGGATGCTGCTAGAGGGAATGGCAATGCTATACGCAAAATGGAAGAGACTCATAGAATGGCAGAAGCCAATAGAGCTTTTGCACATTTTCGTTAACTCATAAACAGGATCGAGATCTACCTATCTATATAGTGGATTTACATATTCTGAGAAATTCGAAATTGATTCCCATTCAAATCGAGCAATATTTTTATTGGAACAAAAGAGAAAAAAGAAGAAGGAAAGAACTTAAATAATAGATAGATCTAAGTCCTCTTGGGGAGGCTTCCTTAAGGAAAAAGGAGATAGATTATGGAGGAATATTCGATCCTATTCATGAGGATTATGTAAATCTTCTAAAATTGGAAGTTAGAAACTATTTCTACTCTTTCGGAGATTGAAATAAATTACTAATTTATGATCTAACATATACAAAGTGAAAACTTCATTTTCAATTATACCCTGAGATCGTTTGAAATAGTTTCATTTGCTTTTATTCCATTCTGGTTTATGGTCTTTCTTGGCTATATGGTCTCTCCAGGGGAACGATTGAGCTGAGCTTCAAGAAATAGTAAATGATCTTATAGATACACAAATGTATCACTCTCCAGGAATTTGGATTGTGCTTATATCCATAACTGTAGGAATTGGAGCCGAACTTTTTCCAGTCTCTTTTAATCAATGGACCCCTTATGAAGAAGTGCAATTCATTTTACAAATTATTACCTCTCTAATAAAATAGAGTGAATAGATATCCATCTTTATTTTTTAGAAATGTTTCTATCTCTAAAAACTCTATGGACATGTGGAAAAGAGAAAGAAAAGTACTGTTACCCCTACCTCCACTCGGACCAATACATCACTTTTACCGAAAAAAAAAATTCAAATTTTTTTTTCGGTAAAATCACAATTAGGGTAAAGCAAGGTCAGAAACAACTAATATCTTTGAATGAACAAAGATATTTTAGGGATTGGTAATACTTTCTATTGATTCAATAGATTTGGTCTTATACATACGCGAGGAAGGTAATAAAAAAAGGAATCAATTTATTATTTTCTTCCTTCTTTATCACTTAGGAACCGCGCGAGGTTCGAGTCCCATGCACGGTTCTGAATGAGAGAAAGGAGTGAGGGGTCCTATTTTCGACAACTCTATCATTCCAGTCGTTGCTTTTCTTTCATTCCAAAATAGCTGCTCCAGCCGCTAAACGCATAGCAATGGATATATATGCACATATAAAACGGATAGGATCCTTGACATATTGTTATTTTGTACCATATTCAATTTTTTAGGTTTCTATTGAATTGAAAAAGAAAGGATGTTCAGTCGTCTTCTTTATGTATATGAAATCTCCTTCAGATAATGAAAATAAAAATAAAATTGGATGATATATGATGAACCTATATGACCAATCTATATCAATACTTGAATACGCTATCTATAACATATATTCTATATTCATAGATCAGAATATTCTTCATATATATATATATATATATATATATGCATGGAATAGAATTCACTTTTGGGATGCCTTGATGGTGAAATGGTAGACACGCGAGACTCAAAATCTCATGCTTAAGAGCGTGGAGGTTCGAGTCCTCTTCAAGGCATAATATTGCTCATGCTTATTGAATGAGCAATTCAATGGAAAATCTCGTACGAGAGTCTCTCAATATATTGGGATATATTCTCTGTTTATACGAGGTATTCCGACGATTACCTACAAGTTAACGCTGTTGGAATAGGACAATGGATCACAGGTAGGATCAGATATTCTCTACCTAATGAGGAGTCCATTCCGAATCCACCCTCGTATTATAAAGTATATTTCATTAAGGCCACAGATTGAGAAGATCGATACATAGATTGACCATATACCACCTCTCTCAAGATCTTACAAGATCCGCGAATTACGACCGAACCTCAACAACTATATCCATGTCGGATCCTGTGACTCTATCCTTTCCTCTCTTCCGAATAGTGTGGGAAAAAAGAATGCTAGAACCAAAATAGAGGAAATAAGGAGTAAGCATAGTCTAGTAGAGAATATCTCTCTCATTAAGTTCAAGAAAATTGGCTTGTCTTTACTATGCTTACTCTTACATGGTCGAAATCTCGTAGTGAGGAACCTATCTTCAAATTAAAGATCTATCAAGTCTTTTTTTTTTCCTCCAACATACTTACTATATTTGTACAATACCAAGAAAGGATTCATTATAGGATCTTAAATTGGAGCATATATAGAACAGAACCTCTCATTGATTCCCACGACCCTACTGCCCGGTCAATTTTATTTTACTTCATTCCAGATTCTCCCAGCTGATATCAAATCTTAATCCTGTTGTATAAATTGAGTGTTCAATTTCATTCGGAAAAAGACATTCCTTCTCCAACAATGTCTTTGTAATTTGATCCAATAACACTCTGTTAGATAGGAACAAATTTGATAAATATTGATAACTCTCGAATAGAGTATTATAAAGAAAAGATTCATTAGATAATAAACTATTGGTTCCGAGTCATCTTTTTTGGCGATGAATTAACGATTGGAAGTGGTCAACCCTTTCTCTCGAATTTTCGATCAACCAACATTTATATAAATATGGAGAAGAATATGGCTGTATACGTTCCAAGTGGATACCAATTTCTTGAATGTGTTTGAAATGCTCGATATGTCTATGTCTAAGAGACAATGGTTTCCACGAATTCATGATCAAAACCGAATTCATCCCGTATTTTGAATCATATCTATGAAAAGCACTTTGGAAACATTGTTTAGGGAAAAAATTAGGTTTTGCTAGTAATCTCCTTGAACCATAAGTAATATAAATCCTTTTCAGCAGTTCTTCGTCTGCGAAAAATTCTCGGCGTGAAAACACAGGGTGCTGCTCTTGAAATAGGAAGGGATCCCAAATAAATCGTTTTCCTCGATAGAACGTGGGTTTCTCCGAGGATTTATATTGCCTCAGATATTGTCTAGCAAATTTCGATCTTTCTATCTGCGCTTTTTTCTTCGATCCGAACCGATACGAAGATCCCAATGAATTGGGTGTTTTTGTATGATCGAATCGATTACTGCGAAGAAAAATAAGACGCCAGGTCCTAGGAGTCCAAACTACGCTCTTTATTAATTCTTCATCTATATCCATATCCCTATACATTTTTTTTGTGGCGAGAGTAAACTTCAATTCATATTCTTTTAGAAATCATATCATATGATTATTTCTCATTTTGGGTTGAGGAACAAATGTGATTTGATCCTTATCGAACTTACTCTGATCCTTATCGGGCTTACCCCGACATATTCCTAACCTAGAAAATGGAAACTCCACCAGAATACTTTCTAAAAGACTAGAAGCTAGATCAAGATCATGCTCAGCAAATTTATCGAGAGGAATCCAATTCTCTCTATTTCGTTCCGATATAGACCAAGAATCTCGAGCCGCTGATCCGGCCAAGCAACCCAAAATATGGGGAGGTATGGTCAATTCCTTCATAGTTGTTTCGGCAATCGAAGGTTCTAAATACCATTCGGACAAATAACAAAACCTTTTCTTCCATAATTCCTTTTTGGTAGATAGAGGATTCATGGGAGAATTCCTTCTAAGCGTATTTTGTATAATAGCCTTTCCTACTTTGTAGATAAGTCTTTCGTCATTTTGACCGGATCCAACCTGATTATCCATAGATTGAAGATGACAAATTTGACTATAAATAGCGTATCAAATTGTATTAGTGTCTATAACTGATTTCTTTCGGGTAATACTAATTATTAAGGCTTCATTGGCCAGTGCTACTAGATCTCGTGCATCAGAATCTATGGTTATAGATCCAAATTCATCGGGATAGGATACCTCTTTTTCCGAGTATAATCCCTTGCTACATAAAAGAATAGGAAATCCCCTTTGTCGCTGTGGGATAACAAGCATTCGAATATTGATCGAGCTATCTAATCGATTTGGAGCTATTAGAGTTGGATCCACTCTTTGGGGGATATGAGTCGAAGCAATAAAAATAATATTTCTAATAGAATCTTTCTCACCACCCCTAGAAATATAGTTCAATAATAAACCAAGGAAAGAGTCAGTGAAGCCTAAACCAAATAAATAGGTAATTGTGCCATTGACATTCAGTTCATGAATGTTTGGAATCCATATTATACAAGGAGACATTCTTTTCGCCAATTCGAAGGTAATATGGAAATGGTCTATTGTGTCTCTCCAAAAAGTATTAAACTTAGTAGGAATACGTCCAGGATCAGGGTAATATAAAAACTTACCATACAAGAGCTTCTTCAGAGATATTCTTATTAAAGGAACATATGAGTCTGCTGCTAGACTTTTGATCAAATAGGATCGGCCAGTTCCCATAGGACCTATAAGTAAAATCCCTTTGGAAAATAATGATCCTGAGTGGAATGAGAAAGGAATTTTGGGGTTGGGTTGACACAATATTTGTGAAGAGGTAATCTTCTGATAAAAGCAAGGAATATCCGGTTTTCTGCTAAACAAAACGGATTTAACTCGTAATTCATTAAACCTTTTTGATAAGTGTGGGCCAAATATCGTAAGTGAATAAGCCCCGGCTGTCCAGTGATTTGATCTCCAAATTCCTTCTTGAGGAAAATATGACTTAGAGTCATATTTGATTCAAATTGAGAAAGGTTTTTTTCCGTCATTAGAAACTGAACTAGTATTTCCATCTCTTTTTCGGAGATATCCATGCTAGAGCACAATCCGTTCAACTCTCTTATTATAGTTATAAGAAAATTGAGCTTTCTATTCTTCCTCTTCCTCTTCATAGAAGGAAGACTTTCTATGTCTATATAATAGAGAAGGTAATTATACACGGGAGGATTTATCAGTTTTTGCAACTCTATCACGTATGATGGATCCTCTAAATACTGGATGAGTTCAAAGTCTATCTTTAAATTGATAAAGGCGGAATAAATCACTTTAAAATATCGAAGAATAGAATACTTAAGAACGAAAAAAGGGATAAGAATCCCATATTCATACCTCCGAGCATTTAGTAATCTCAGATGTGTCCATTCTCGATCACTAGTTTCCTCTATGAAACAATCCCCGCAGGAAGATAAAAAATTATTAATAAGAGTCGTTCTGAATCTAAAATTCAAAAGATTGGTTAGATTCGTTCTCAATTTCCATTTGATAGGTTCCCATAATGGATGAGAAAGTTCCCACAATATATTCCATTTAAGCATAATATTATGCTTAATATATTGCAAAATAGAAACAAATGGATTACTACCATGTAGTAATATCTCTGGAAGAGTATATAAAAGCATATTTTCAAGATATTTACACCATGCAGAGGTAAAAAACCATGGCATATATGTTTTGAACAAATCCCATTTTGACAAAATACTATCTATTTGAGAGATCCTATACATCTCTTATTTTTTAGCAGGTTCATTAAAATGCGGTGATGGTTTAATCTTCTGTTCCTCTTTAGATGAATTAGAAAGGGTACTCCTCCCATCTATGCCCTCGTTTCCAATTATGTTTTTGAAACTTTTGGTTACAAACCAATCTTGAATACGATGAAACATTTCCTGGTTCTTATTGGAAAATATTTTGGATAGTAAATCATCTTGATAAGATCGAGTTTGAATAAGACCCAAGTTTGAACTGAAACCCCTTTTAAGGCATTTATCCAAGTTGTTTTCTTCTGAATTGGATCTATTGAAAAAAGGTTGGCAAAAAGTTTTTTCCAAATTGACTATTTGTTCTTTTGTTAAAGGCGTTGTAGAAATCTCTTCGATCGAGGAAATATATCTCTTGTCACGAACGAATGGATTCAATTGAGTTAGTAAATTGAAGGATCTGTACAAATCATAGATTAATACAAACGGTTGTTCACCACTTCCTTTTCGTTGTAAATATTTAGGTAAGAATATGTTAGATACTTGTGACTTGATCAAAGAAATAGTCTCTTTTTCCGAGTGAACGGGTCCTATTTCACCAATGAGCAAGGAAGATATGTTGTTGTGGATGAGCAAAAGATTGAATAATTGTCTATATGTAAGATTCTTCCTTTTTATATAAATCCTTTTCATATCAGAAGGTAATCTCTTCCTATAATTTGGCCGAGGATGATGCAAATAATCAAAAAATTGGAGCGTATTTGCTCCGTGAAAAGAAGCTCTCAATGAGCTCTGATCAGATAGTTTCACTGGATTCAACCAATTTTCTCGATCGTTGGATATCGTCGAAAAATCAGTGTTATCAAACGATTCCATGCGATTCTTTTCATTATAAAAGAAGTCAATAATCGATGGATTAATCGGTATATCATTCGAAACAAATGGTGCAATTGTTCCTTCATCAATCAATAATTTCGATCTTTGTGAAAGATTATGGTCATCCAAAAGAAAAAGAAAGGGTTTTAATTTTTTTAAATGAACGATTAGAGTACCCATTAGATCCGACAAGTCATTTATATCTAAGTTATTTTTCTTTAATAGTTGAGGATCAATAATTTTGAGCTTATTCAAGTGAGAATCCAAAATAGAAATGACAATATCGAACTTAGAATTTAAGTTCGATATGATATCGAAGTTCGAGTTTAATATCTTCATAGTATGTTGAAAAAACTGAAAATAATCTTTCCAACCAATTTTGTTTCGATTAGTATTAGTACATGATTCAATTAGATCGAACACTATTTGAAAATAGTTTTTTTTATAAAAAAAAATGTTTCAAATATTTCATAAAGTATTCGGTCTGATGGGACCATTTGTACACATTCAAATTCCGATTTATATTTTTATCCGTTCGAATAATAGAATGGTTCAACCATTCTCTCTGAATTTTTTTCCAACTTGATGAATGCCTGTCAATTGTATCTTTCGTTACATTATTCAAATTTTCATTTTCTATCCAATTTGTTCGAATTTGATTCTTTAAATTGTGACTAAACCTATTTATAAAATAGAATCTATTGAATAAATTTTCCGAATACCTGGCAATTTTATACCGAATTGATTCATACCAACTCAAAGCTTCAGTTATATAATTGTTAAAGGGAGTTCCTATTTCTAAGCGATTTTTGGAATCGATTTGGCTCAATTGTTTGTCGATTATTTGATCTAAATAATCATCCGCTTTATCAATAATATTGAGTAGGACCCATAAATATTGATTCCTCCATTTTTCTCTGTGGTTGAAGATCCGATCCGATCTCAATGATCCATTCTTGTTGAGTTCATATAATGGATTCATGTAATAATAAATATTACAA